>CM067322.1:73338000-73353000 GCA_034231615.1 Meghimatium bilineatum
AGACAAGTAGTTTCGATACCACAGCACATATTTTTCTCCTTCAGCTATAAAAATAACTTGTGATCTTGTTTAAAAATGAATGTCAACAAATGTAGAACAAATTGTACGGGACAAATGGAGCACGATGAAATTTAAAAAAAATCGACAAACGTTCAGAAACGTAAATAACAGTTAGAAAGGTAATATCAAAGTTAGAAGAAATTTTGCACTGAAGGTCATCATAGATTCAGTATGGGTTTTAAGAGAATGACAGACATAACTGTTTCAACAAGTTAACATATACCAGTTTCTAAGATATAAGATTGTGGCATTAGTAACATGAGAGCCGAATGTCTAATACAGGGGTTAGCAAAATACAGCCCCTGGGTCAAATTCGACCCCCTAAGACATTTTTTTAAATGTCAAGACTGAATTAAATAATATAAGCACTCGTCCCTGAGTTCTCCAAACACAACTTGGAACTTCATAGGACAAAATAACAAAAATCAAGATTTTTGGTCCCATGCCACGCAATATAAGCTCGATTCGGCCAGCTTACACATGAAGGTTGTCCACATTTAATCTAATAGAAAAGTGTTTAAATATGTGGAACACATTGTTTATTTAGCCACCGAGAGTAAAGAGCATCGACAAGTCTGTTATCCAACAATGTTTGCTTACGGTCAACTGTTATCGTCGGCAGAAAATCTCTTTGTATATATTGTGTATTCAATGAGATTCATGGTAAAACCACGTACGTTCTTCTTCTTCATCCTTCTCCAGCCGAAATCAGTCTGATATAGATTTCATCAATGAACTGTTCTGTGATCACCAGCCTTGAAATAGATATAGATTTCATCAATAAACTATACTGTGGTCACCAGCCCTGAAATAGATATAGATTTCATCAATGAACTGTTCTGTGATCACCAGCCCTGAAATAGATATAGATTTCATCAATAAACTATACTGTGGTCACCAGCCCTGAAATAGATATAGATTTCATCAATAAACTATACTGTGGTCACCAGCCCTGAAATAGATATAGATTTCATCAATGAACTGTTCTGTGATCACCAGCCCTGAAATAGATTTAGATTTCATCAATGGACTGTTCTGTGGTACCAGCCCTGAAATAGATATAGTTGTGTCCAAACTCCGAGTATCACATGGGTGTAATGTCCGGTATATGTGGCCGTATACAGTAATGAGAGAGCAAGCATGCATGCAAAGTATAACTAGACAGGAAGTTGCCAGTATATGGGATTGACGTGCTGAAATTGCTTAATGCCTATTAGATATGGACCATGATATTGGGGTCCACATATAGACTGAGATTTGGAGAATTTGGTATTCAGTGTGAAGTACTGGACATCAGCAGAACATAATGAAAACAATGTTCCCCAATCCACAGAAAACATCAGCATGCATAATTCAAGTCCGTAGATAAGAGGGGGTGGATTGTGGCCTTACGGAGTAAGTACATGACATTTAGTACTACAAAGTATGAGCCTATGTAAGTATGATCCTATGAAAGCATGAGCCTATGAAAGTATGAACCTATGAAAGTATAAGCCTATGAAAGTATAAGCCTATGACATTAAGTTATAAGTAAGAGCGGGTAACCCAGTAACCAGTCTCCCACATCCGTTACCAAAATTCAATACATGTCCGATGAAAATAAAAATACAGCCAATTTTAAAAAAGTATTTAGGAATCCGTACCCCCCCCCCCTCCCCCACCGAAGACATATCTAACACCTTGATACCATTCGTCATCTACTGAGAAACTGATGTTGTCTGATGTGCAAAGATGTCAGTTTCTAACACAAAACATTAATTAAACAGAAAAAGGAACAAGGAAGAACAAAGAAGTTGCGTTAGAAAATTATAGAGGGAACACACGTAAGAAGATTATAGATGGAACACAAGTAATAAGATTATAGATGGAACACAAGTAAGAAGATTATAGATTTGTAGATGGAAAACATAAATGGAACGTAGATAGAAAGTGGAGGAAGAAGAACACTATTTAAAGGAATACAGAAAGTGGAGGAAAATACACGACCAAGAAGAAGACAATAAATATGGCAAATTACAAATAAGAGAACCGCCATGTAGGTACAAATGCTTTAAATAATTCGTCCTCACTAAACTGTCGTCACTTCCTGTCGAAGACGGTAACACTTCCCGCGAGACTGGGTTAAGAGAAGTGCAGGCAAATTGATTAGTTACTGTAGCAGGTTTCGAAGTGAACTGCTATTGAGTTAGCTGTATAAAGAGAAAACCTCATTCCAGATGGTTGAAAGAGAGAGTACAGGTGTGGCTGTTGTGGGAGCTAACTACTTGTCTTAAGTAGTTACTCTTTAGGGCTATTCTCTTAGTGTTCTTGCATGTTGTTATCGGTGAAGTGTGCTTTTTGGGTATATTTTTGTATCTGGCTAATTTCCATACCACTGTCTCTACCTGTAGGCTCGTCAGTCTGTGTATCCGTCTGTTGTTTGTTCACTCATGAAGCATATGTTTACTTGCAATTTTATGCCCGTTTATTTGACAGTCTATGATTGATTTGTATTAAGACTGATGTAGAATTGATATAGAGATGGCGATACATTTCTGAAATTTAAAACAAATATCCAGTTTAATTTCAATTACACAAATACATTTTCGCAGCAATACATGAACATCGTAGAACCGGTATCGTTCCTGTTGAAGTTACTTGCTTATGATGGTATCTCTTGGGGACATCCGTAGTTAAGCCGTTTGCCCTGTGCACAATAGATTTAATATAAGACAGTAGTATCGAGCTTACAAGTTCATTTTTTTCTGGGATCCATATCCATAGGTATTATTGTTTGAAGTTACGTAGTTGTGTGCTATGAATGGTACTCTCGGCAGGTGGTGTGTGCTTAAAGAGCGGCTCTGTTGAGAAGAGCGGAGCCCAAATACACAGAAGTCAATGCTTTACGCCCTATAAACCAGTTTGATTGTGTCTTATTTGCTGAATTGTAAAATTGTAATAATTTAATAAAAAAAACCAACCATCAGATCTATTTAATTGTCTGTCTTTCTCTCAAATTATGTATGTGTTAGTGCACTTGTAAGTGCACGTGGATTCATAAGCTGGCCAGCATACACATTCACAAACAGCTGGCTCATAATATACAACAGATGCATACAATTACATAATGTTAAGAGTGACTTAATCAATGACACAACAAACAATTTCCAGCTTGTGCCCCGTGTATTTCACGATCTAAACCCACACCTGATCTTTAGTGATAAGTAATTCAAAAATTAACCAATGACGTTAAAGATAAGTGCAAAGAGTTCACGTTTATCTGATGTGAGACCATGAGAAATCATATTCAAGCGTACCATTCAGGACAGTAAGCATGACTTTGATAATGGAGGGTGCGAGTTTTTTGCGGGGTTACAAAAAACTCAAATAACTTCATTTTTGTGGGATTTGTTATTGTTTTTTATATTGACCGTGGTGGGGGGGGGGGGGGGGGCTAATTAAGGAAGAATAATTTTAGCATCTGCTCTATATGTTTTCTAACACTAAATACCAAGTAGAGTATTTTCCTAAGAGGTAGAGGTTTGAACACTACAACCCCACAACCTTTTCTACGAGCTACGGAGTCTGAGTGTGCCCTATTTTTTGTTGTTACTGTTTCTTATCCAGAAATATATTGCTCTACTTTACTAAAATACACTGGGTGGAGGGGGCGGGGCTTTGAACTTCCTGAAACTTCCCTTCTCCCTTATCTATGGATTTATTATCATTGCGCATGAATATATCCACGGGTTTATTATCACTGCTCCTGTATCTCTTATTGCTATCATGTATTTATCATGTATCTATCATTACTCATGTATCTATCATTGCTATCATGTATCTATCATTATTAATGTATCTATCATTGCTATCATGTATCTATCATTACTCATGTATCTATCATTGCTATCATGTATCTATCATTACTCATTTATCTATCATTGCTATCATGTATCTATCATTATTAATGTATCTATCATTGCTACCATGTATCTATCATTACTCATGTATCTATCATTGCTATCATGTATCTATCATTACTCATGTATCTATCTACGTGTTCGCTTTCATTGCTCATGTATCTATTATTGCTATCATGTATCTATCATTGCTATCGTGTATCTATCATTACTCATGTATCTATCATTACTCATGTATCTATCATTGCTATCATGTATCTATCATTATTAATGTATCTATCATTGCTACCATGTATCTATCATTATTAATGTATCTATCATTGCTATCATGTATCTATCATTGCTATCATGTATCTATCATTATTAATGTATCTATCATTGCTATCATGTATCTATCATTACTCATGTATCTATCTACGTGTTCGCTTTCATTGCTCATGTATCTATTATTGCTATCATGTATCTATCATGCATTTATCATTGCTCATCTAAGGGTTTGTTGTTATTGCTCATGTATCTATCTATCCACTAAAACTGCTTTTGTTTTCCTACAAAACCAAACATCGCTACTGAAACATCTTTTTGTTATTTTGTTTGTTTCAATAAGTCAGCAATTACTAGCTCTTGATTCTTACAGGTGGTTCCTCGGGAGCTTGTTTCTCACAATCAGCAAACAAACTCCTTACCTCTCACGGTATTCAATGATTGCAGATGAAGCCACATACTCAGAGGACTTCTTACTGAAATATAAGAATGATTTACGTGGAAATACTAAGTGATAAATACAACATAAAGTACACAGGTTACTATTAAACATAAATAACAATGTTAAAAATAAATAACTAGTATTAAATAAAATACATGGACATTTTTCTACGTATGGTCCAACAGGGAACTTTCTCAAGAAACACATAACAATAAAAAAGAAACCACAGTCATAAAAATATTTCACACTGTGAGGTCTTTCTCGAGTTTAGTCATCGAAGGGAGACATTCCGTGCATCAGTATCCCAGGATTACTACGTCGTGTCAGGAGCACAGTACACACTTCTGCCAGGAGCACAGTACACACTTCTGTCAGGTGCACAGTACACACTTCTGCCAGGTACACAGTGCACACTTTTCGGCCAACTATCTCCTCGTTCGTCTGTCATATTTGTTGACCAATCCGCAGAGAAGCCGCATCTAGCATTATCCTTCACATAGAGTGTGCCACAGAAGAACATAGTTGCAATGTATCTCTTCTTCATCCACGATGATTGTTTGATACAAGACAACAGTAAGAAATTAAGACATGTGACGACGATGTTTTGATACAAGACAACAGTAAGAAATTAAGACATGTGACGACGAATTTTTGATACAAGACAACAGTAAGAAATTAAAATTAACATGTGACGACGGATGTTTTGCACAGGTGACAGGTTGTCAACTTATTCCCCAACTTTTCTTATCGTCTTCTACGACATGCCTGAAAGAAGACAGTGGTTCTATTCTTTGCTTCCTGAACTATAAATCCAGGCCCCTGTTCACACAGGGGCGGAGGAATAGCGGCTAGACTCTGAAATCGTGTACCCACAACCCAACCTCCGTGAAACACCTCTAGCAACAAAACTCTTCCATGCAGATGTCGGCAGCAAGTACACCCAGCAAGACTTTCCAGGTGTCTCTTGAACATAATTCATGAGTAAATCATTTTGACAGGACTAACTACAGAAACGAAAAGTAACAGTGCAAAATATAATTCAAACCACGCGTCGTGTGAGCAAATGTAGAAACAGTAACATATGAATAGAAGTACCCCCTTCTCGAGATCAGTTTTGGATAATGTGTTTCAAGTATCATATGGCTATGTTGCGTCAAGAATCATGAATGTACGTGTGTGTGTGTGTGTGGTATGTGTATGGTGTTTGTGTGTGTATGTGTGCGGGAGTGAAGCTAAAGAGAATGCGGTAGTATTTCTTTTATCTCTATATATCTATCTGTTAGATTTTATTTAACAGCTTTTGCAGTTAGGCGTCGCATGATTGGATGAATATCGATTTCGGGTTATGACACATTTGGTCATTTGTTATGCAGTAATATTGTGACGTTTGAGTTAGATAGTTGTCAGATCATAATCATGGCACTTTGGACAGGTCAATAAGGACTCGATATCATATTCTTTCCGTATGTCCTTCAGCAGATGGTAACTTCCGGTTCCGTGTTGTAACTTATTTTTCTTTCGATTCCTATATGCCGCTGGTTTCTTGCAAGCCGTGGCTTCATTTCCAGGTCCTGCATACTAGCCACAGATACAGAAGAAGAAATACACCCCATATCTTCCAACTGGACCAATTTGCATTCAAATTTTTTAAAATATTGCATTCATAAGTATCAGCACCATCCATTGAACTGCCACTAGCCACTGTGATCACGCTGGAAGTCTGATGCTCTTTTCTTTCCCTTAACTTCATTGTGTCCATGTATACAAATGAAGGTAAGTCTCTTCAGCACAGATTTCGTCATCGACAAGTCACCGACGGCTCATTCCTTACAATAAAACACTAAAACAAGTGAAAGCAACAGTATCCATCAACACCACTTACAATAAAACAATAGAAAGCAACAGTATCAAACAGCACCACTTACAATAAAACAAGTGGAAGCAATATATCAATCATCACTCTTACAATAAAACGAGTGAAAGCAACAGTATCAATAACCACCACTTACAATAAAACAAGTGAAAGCAACAGTATCAATAACCACCACTTAGAATAAAACAAGTGAAAGCAACAGTATCAAAAACCACCACTTACAATAAAACAAGTGAAAACAACAGTATCAATAAACACCACTTACAATAAAACTACTGGAAATTTAGTGGTTTATCACAAAAATGTATTCCAAAAATAAAGTTAAAAGCTCTTTCTTTAAAACAAGAAAATTAATGTTTTTGGAAATATATCAAAAAATAAATTCTTTTACGAAAATAAAATCTGAACTATTTTCATTGAAAATTACAGAATCAGTCATAAAACTAGCTAACTTAGGAAGGGTGAGTTACGAGTTCACAGGGTTATATTATTCGGGATTCGGGAAGTTTGCACATGGTATGGAAAATGAAGTCCTAAATATAAAATACAGAAAATGAAGAATGTAGGACCTTCTGTTGGAAGAGAAGAGTTTAAGTTTTATTTGCAGTAAGATATCCCGCATACCCATTAATATCCACAACTCGCTATCCGCTGCACTATTAGTTCTCATACTGACTCTCTATCAACTGCACTGTCTATCAGTTTCACGGCTGACTCTCTATCCATTGTACTGTCTATAAATTCTACTGCTGATTCTCTCTCCGCTGAACTGTATATCAGTGCCACTACTGACTCTCTATTTGCTGTATTGTCTATCAGTACCACTGCTGACTCTATTCGCTGTACTGTATATTAGTTCATTACTGACTCTATCCACTGTACTATCTATCAGTTAGACTGCTGACTCTCTATCCTCTGTACTGTTTATCTGTTCCACTTATGACTCCACAACTGACTACTATATAAGACATACTAGCTAATGGGAAATCAAGCTTTCTTAAAGACATATTTGGCTATTCCAGTAATTTTCATTGTTCACTATGATTATACATCTTGTGACAGTCAATCAAAAACATCAAGGGAATAGTCAAATGCGTTTTAGAAGGATTGATTTTTATTTAGCCAATAGGTCTTATAATGTCTGTGGGTAACTGCAGTAATAAATTACTGCAATAAATTACTGCAGTAAAATGCCCATTACTGTTGATTTCATGATGGCTAGTTTGATCTTATTGTGTCTCTAAACTACATGTAGATAAAGATATCCATGTTCATTGCTTCCATTTGTTATCAGCATAGAGACAATCAATACAAGATATGACTAAATCTCATGAATTATGGAAGAGCTAGTTTTATCATGCTAATCCAATGATGCTACTGCTAAACTTTCAGCAGTTACTATTCGCCATCAATCTAAATTTATCCACTCTTGTGCAACTATCCGATGAAGACGAATGTGTGGTGGGCTATTGGCGCTAATAGAACGGCTGAACAACGCATTACATCATGATGAACAAAAATAGACAGAAGTGTTACCAAAATAAGACATAAAACAACCTAACAACGAAATACATCGACAGACGACGTTTCGACTAAGTAGCCTTTATCAAAGATGAGGGGAAAGTGTACAGAGGACAGTGAGAAGTGAAAATAGATAAGATTTAATAGCAAGTAAAATAAGATACGTTAAAATACTTACCTCCAAAGTGGCAACAGACTTATCACTTACCACTATCTTCTCCCTATACCCTCTTCTTCCCTGTCATGCTGCTCCATCTATGCTTCTTCCGCTATCTATTCGCTATCTCTCCTTTTCTTTTCTCCCTATCATAACCATGTTTGTCTCCATGTAAGATTCGTTGTACTTTGGTCTGTGATATGTCCTGATGAAGGCTTTTTCGTCGAACGTCGCCTGTCTCTGTATCTCGTTGTTAGCTTGTTTTATGTCCTATTTTGGTAACACTTCTACCTATTTTTATTCATCTTGATATTTGCCATGTGTTGCTCCAGCCACCTACTTCCTGTTTAGGGCTGTTACCTTACACTGGAACATTTATCTCTGTATTACACCCTGCTGTAAACCTAGTAGGACCATTGTCCTGCTACAAGAGAGTGCATTTAAGAATGAACGATGTAGAAAAAGAAATACAGCTCAAAGTATTCTGTTTTACATCTTTAAAACACACTGAGGAAGATGGTGTTAGGCCTGCACTTCTTTTCCTGAAAATATTATCTGAAGGTCGTGGTGATAAAATTTCCAGAATTTAGACCTCTATTATTGTTTAATGGTTAAAAATAATGATATAACTTAATAGAACTAACGTTCTCGGTTGAAAGTGGCAGCGTAGCTCTCATGAGACGTACTTTTTATTTAACAGTATTTTTCATTGACCATCAGCTTACCCCCTATAAATAAATATGAACAACATCGTGCCCGTCGCTTTTACTATCCCAGGAAACCTGGTACCCTTTCTCTTAAGTTGGGTTGATCTAGGAAACGTTGTTGATGGTAACAAATGTTCCACTCAAACTATTCTGCAATAATCTATTCTGAATTGGAAACAAGTCCTAGATAAACATATGGGCATGTGCACGTATATCTTACATAACAGCAGAGAGACTTCAACGTTTTTATTGCAAAATGAAAGATCATTATGCCAAGCTACCTATTAGGATCCCCCGTTTACTTATTATCACGTGTCAGTAGCAAGAGTCCCAACTTGGACGAAAGTGGGGAAATACCGCGGGCTTTTGAAGTGGACTTAAGGATCGGCATGTTGTATTCATTCGCATCACTTAATAACGAGGAACATCTGACTTCTCTGGTTGCTATTAGTTACTGTTCTACATGATCATGTGTTGTCCGTTAGTTTCTATAAGGATGTTTAACTTTTCCAACATCTAATGGTCAATAAATGTCTGTAGTTAATTCAGTATTGCTCATGGTTGTAAGAAATAGCAATCACGTATAACTCAATCAGTGATATATTGTAGATGAAAAGATATTTTTAAACAAAGTTTAATTTCGTTTTATAAAAAGGACAAGTACGCAGAATCAATTTTTCTACAACAATTCCTTAGGGGAAAAAAAGGACAAACAAAAAGAAACAACTGGAAACAAAATTGAACTGTATTAAACAGAAGTTAGTAACTATGCAGCCGTACAAGAGAATCAGACAAAGATGAAGCAGAATTTAGAGCACATCGGAGATATAATAAATGACATGTTGGGGATAGATTGATAGACAAGCTAATTGTGGAAATAAGTGTACTAAACATGAAATTCCATATCCAAACGTCGATTCTTTGTAGAATATTTGCCCTAGTAAAACTGAATTTAAGATTTAATAAAAAAAATCTTTTACCATACGGTAAACAGTTTTACTGTCGTTTTTTCTATAATCTTCATTTTTGATCAGTGACATATGAAAATAACGTTTTTACCAGTGATATATGAAAATAACATTTTCTACTTGTGACATAGCAATATAACGTTTTTTACTAGTTACAGTGTTTCTCTAACGTCTTCACGATATCAATTCTTTTTGTATAAGATAATATGGATTCACGATTTCTTTTATATAAGATGGCTATCATTTTCATGAAAGCTCAAACACCTCATAAACTTCATTACAGAACATAGTGAAAAACAAAATCTATTTCTGAATGGAAACAAGACCACGATTATGACAAGCGACAAAACCACTAATACTAATATCATGGTAGTATTTTCACAGAAAATGGAAGCCTTGATAGAGAGATAGAGACGAGATGTCAAAAGGCAAATGCAGTAACATACCAACTGTCACCGCTACATCTTCATTCCAAGATCGAGATGGAAGTTAAAAGACAAATGATCTACAGTATATTCCTACCAACACTGTGTTACCAGTGCCAAACCTGGTCTCTCTCATCTTCACATTACAGAAAGATAGTGACATGTGAGACGAAATGTTTAAGGAAAGCTGCAGGGTCATCATGCTTGATAGATTATGAAATGAAGACATCATGGAAAGAATAGGTATAACATCTTGCATAAAATACACAGAAAGGCAGCAGATCAAGTGGTTTCGCCACATTATGAGAATTCATCATGACAAGTTGCCATTACAGGCGTATAACCAAATGAGATCAGGGTACAAAGCCAGAGGATGACCATGAAAAAGAAGGATAGGAAAACGTCAGAGGCACCTTGAACAAACACGGTCATAGCACAGCCGAGACGACACATCTGGCCTTGGAACACAAGAGCGAGCTCCAATCACCCATTCGCTTAACAGCAAAAGAGTTGAAAAACCACCTGGGGAAATACAATATACAATGGAAAAAAAAATAACTAGCACATTCCAAATCCGTATCAGCAACAGAGAATTAGAAAGGGTTAACGATTTTTATAACATTGGTTATCTTATCAAAAATCTTAGTGAATCTTAGTAATATATTATCTTAGTGAAAAGGAGTCTGACTATCGAAAAACATCTTATACAAATGAAAAACATGACTGATCTGCTGCAAAACAACAAAACTAACATTCCTACGAGCTTGCATATTCCCAGTGGCAATATATAGCTGTGAATCCTGGACAATCATAAACATAGAGAAAATAAAAGAGCAGCATTTGAAATAAAATGCTACAGAAAAATCGTCAGAATGCATTGGACCAAAAAGGTCACCAATATAGTCATCCTGACAGAAATTAATGTAAAAGAAAACTGGCTAAATAGCATGTTTATTTCCAGAAAACTACAATATTGTGGTCATATTAAACGCCATGACAGCATAGAGAAGATCATAATGGAGGGGACGATGCCGGGAAGACGAACAAGAGGCCGACCAAGAAGAAGATGGACGCAAGATATCAAAGACAACCTGCACGTGACAGTAGCAGAAGCAGGAAGGCAGGCTCAAGATCGACAGCAGTTTCGAAAGGTTGTGATGACTGCTACAGCCTGATGATTATGGTTCCTTTCATATAAGATTATATAGATTGGCGATCCCTCTTATATAAGATTATATAGATTGGCGATCCCTCTTATATAAGATTATATAGATTGGCGATCCCTTTTATATAAGATTATATAGATAGGCGATCACTTTTATATAAGATTATATAGATTGGTGATCCCTTTTATATAAGATTATATAGATTGGCGATCCCTTTTATATAAGATTATATAGATTGGCGATCCCTTTTATATAAGATTATATAGACGTGTACCCCTACCCACCACATCTCCATTTAAAGGAGCTAGCATAGTCTTCTTGTGCGACTGTCTGTCAGTACTCCATATCATCCAAAATGAACCTAAAGATCTAACAAAAACAACTGTAGAACTTCTAAATCAAGTGTCTGCTAACAACAAAGTTGTGCTGCAGTGGATCCATGCACACTGCAGAATTGCAGGATGTGAGGAACTTACAGACTTGCAAAAGCAGATGAAAAAAATGAACAATTCCATCCACGGCCGTGCTGTAATATAATGCAGAGACGTCCGCATCAGGCGGCGCCAATCAAAATACATCATCGAGAGCGGCATTTCGAAGACAAACCATGTAATGTGGGAGCTATTTGAAAGACTTGCATCATACTGAGAAAATGTGCTTCACTGTCCTGATTCAATCACAGAATATCACTGACTGAAGCAAAAACTCCCATCTAAGTAAAATACAAACATAGATAAGAGTCAGAGAACAGGCAGCAACTTTCCACAGAACTCCATTCTAAAGCGAAGCATATTGCAGCAGAACAAAATTTTTAGGCTCGTCACAGGACACTGTAGACTACAAGAACATCTCCACAAAATAAAGGATGTCCAAACTGACCAAAGTCCATGTCAAAAGAGTTCCCAAATTATAGAACACATTCTGCAGACATGTTCACTCTTCGATGTCTTGAGAACTAAAATATGGCCGACAAGAGGCATCTCTGGAGGTGAAGCTGTGAGACAACGTGAGGACCTTCTGCTGACGACTGAATTCATGAAGGTGGCCCAACTTCCTGTATACACTTATGAGCATAGGCAACTGATCGCAGAAGTAGAATATTTCTGAAACTAAAATCGCATTACACCCACATGAAGTGTCTTATTGCACTCTTTCCTTCCCCGAACTTTGAGAAACCCTGAGTTAGAAGTTATTTTTTGTGTGCTGCACATACAACTTTTAAAATGAATATTTTTTTGTAACTCAAATGTAACATGGGGGGGGGGGGGTCGTCATTTTCATTCGACCTCTGGAATACTTCCATAAACGGCTTTATCGTTGCTTTCTATGATAATCACGATAAACATATTTTGTTTTTCTTCTTGTGTTCGTTCTCATACTGTTGATTAACATGATGTAGTCCTATGTAAATGTGTTGTCTTATTGCTTACTGCTAGATTGCAATATCTACACCTTATTTAGTCAGTTTTGTTAATTATAAACTTTATTTATTCGTGAAATTCAGTCAGTTTGTTAGAGCTATGAGGAGGATACTATCTGACTGTGGATTACCAGGAAGTAAGAACGTGATATTAAAGGGTCAAGTAGGGTACTAACGAAGACAAATCCAATGTTCCAATCATTTACCTTCAGAATTTTTTTTCTAGCCAATCAGAAAGCCACAAACACTAACACATAATGACTTTAAAATTATGAAAAACACTAGAACAATTCACAATTCTACGCTTCAAAACATGACATATTCGACATTTTAGTCACATGTACACAGTATTAAAGAGACAACACAGCTGTGTGTACATGCTAACAGGTACCATAGACCTCAAAAGATGTACTAAGGAATGGTCTGAATGTATGATTCTGAGACAAACATACTGGTCTAGAGAAACAACACTAGAATGAAATCACCAGTTTATGTATGAGCTATAACAGACGGTGAAGTTTGTTGAGGAGACAATTACTAACATGACACATTTTAAGCGAATAAAAGAAAATGAAATCTGTTTCTTGAATTAGTAACCACATTTATAAGCGTAATTCAATCAATTGTGTGAAATTTTAATCAGTCTGTTTGTTGGTTGTTAATTCAATCTGTTTGTAGGCTGTTAATTCAATACATTTCTGGGCTGTTTTTCTGTTTATGAGCTGTTAATTCGATCTGTTTGGGGACTATTAATTCAGTGTATGGGCTATTAAATTAGTCTGTTTGTGGGCTTTTAAATCAGTATATGATCTGTTCAATCTGTCTGTTTGTGGGCTATTAAATCAGCATGTGAGCTGTTAAATCAGTCTGTGGGCCATTAAATCAGCATGTGAGCTGTTAAATCAGTCTGTGGGCTATTAAATCAGCATGTGAGCTGTTAAATCAGTCTGTTTGTGGGCTATTAAATCAGTCTGTGAGCTGTTAAATCCGTCTGTTTGTGGGCTATTAATTTAGCATGTGAGCATTTAAATCAGTCTGTTTGTGGGCTATTCTGTCGGTCTGTGAGCTGTTATATCATTCTGTTTGTGGGCTATTAAATCAGCATGTGAGCTGTTAAATCTGTCTGTTGTGGTCTATTAAATCAGCATGTGAGCTGTTAAATCTGTCTGTTTGTGGGCTATTAAATCAGTATGTGAGCTGTTAAATCAGTCAGTTGTTAATGAAATATGTTTTGTCACCTGTAAAACGTATTACTTCGTATTCTCTGCTTCTATAATTGTTATAATCTGAATCTCAAATTTGTAAAGCTTAGAAACCAAAGGCATATTCATCTTTAATGATTTCAAATGACAAATTTGCAGTGTGCTTCGGTCAAGACATTATCAGCAACTATTGATCACAGGAATCAAAAGAAGACTTCTTCAATGGTAACACGGATTGAGATAGAACTTTAAAATTTTGAAATCAATTTCCGAGAGTTATCCCACATTTGCCTGCAGTAAACAAAATCGAAAACGTTATAATATGCAGTTGAAGCTCCACTTGAGAAGTACAAAGATGCTGATAACATGAAGCAGTTTGAAATGGGCATATAAAATGTAAGCTCCCATTACCTGCAAGTAAGAAATTGCGCCCTCTTGGAGAAAAAAAGTGTTTGTTAAGTGGATCTTGCTGCAAACTCTCAAAGTAACATTTTTATGGCATATACGTATATTATTTCAGTTCCTTGAGCATACTTAATTTGTCCCTCTTTAATTTTATGTCCGAGAGAGAATTAAAAGACAACTGGTTAAACGTGTGTTTAACAAACCAGATTATGATTATGGCTAGGCTAAAGAGAAGTGAGATTATTTACAAGAGGTTTTCCTAACAATGTTTAACATTAGGATTCTGATAAATAATAGCCAAATTGTCAGAATATATATATCCGACAAGGTTATCGAACTGTCACTTTGTATATACTTTGTGTAGACACAAATGAAAATCTCGGGAAACTCGAATAGTAAAATTGTGATGCACCAGTTATATCAATCAATCAATCAATCAATCAATCAATCAATCAATCAATCAATCAATCAATCAATCAATCAATTAATCA
>CM067322.1:73358000-73363766 GCA_034231615.1 Meghimatium bilineatum
TTATATTGACATATAAAGAATAATTATATAACCTTTGTCACTTGAATACAGCTTGAACACTTAAAAACCACTGGAAAGATCAAGGGGGAGAAGAGATATGGGACAGTTAGAGAAACGTTGCTAGATAGACTAGTAGTGGCACGGTAGAAGTTCACGAACCGAGCTTATTGACAACACAAGAGACAGAGAGTCGAGGAGAAACATGATCGCCTACGCCATTCGGCATGTCACTTGATTGATTGATTCCCTTGAATAAGTCTTCTTCTTCTAGTTCCCAGTTTAACATGTCTACACAGAAAATAATTTTGTCGTGAAGACGTGATTTCGAGTCGTGTTGCATGATACCATGGTTGCTGGTGCACCTCTCGGCATGGTGCTTTCTTGGGCAGGACTGTGGTTCTGCTCGATGTCAAGGATGGTCCGACCAATCTTAGTTTTCCGCCTCTGTTGGCTGGACAAATTCCCATCTCCACTTCAATGAGTTAGCCTCGTTGAAGCCTTGAATAAGTTAAATATATGTTTCAATTTCTTAAAATTGATAAGACCCTAGTAGTTAATATGGTATGTGTTTCTATGCTGTATTTTTAATTATTAACTCGTGTGCACAATAAGCCATTTATAATTGTTTAATGCGCCACCATTTGGCGCATACGTCATGTATTTGCAATGTCTGTTGTAAACTTACGCCTCATATCTTTTATATACCATAAAACCACACACTTTGTACTTGAGAGATACGTAATCTATTTGTATAATTTGAAGGAATTGTCCTTGGCAAGTGTTCATGCGAATTCCTTGTTTTTACAGTCATGTGTATCATCGCAAATCATCCTTGTATAGTGAGGGTATTTAAACTGTCCTGTGAATTTATTGGTCACTTTGTGTATACTTTGTGTATACTTTGTGTGACAGCCAATGAAAATCACGGGGCAACTCGAATATTGTCACTTTAAATGGATGTTTCTTGATAAGTCCACTGTACTATATTTTCTAAGGACTCTTAATCATGTGTAAATGACAAGGGTTGTTGATTGTCCCAGACAGTAGCTTTTATAACAAGTTTATACAGTTACCGGGAAACAATATAATTTCTTGAAATTTTGAAATAATAAAATATTACATGACAAACTTAACATGAACTATACATTTGTGTCAGTACCACTAAACACGTTAGTATTACTTTTGAGCTCAGAAGGCATAGAGGATTAACTTCATTGCACTCGGGTTATCTAATATGATATGTACTCCGTACCTCGCAACGAAGTGAACGCTACTTGTCGAGAATACCACTCATAGCACGTACGCCGTAGCTTCCAGCGAGAATCCCCAGGGATCTCCGGAGAAAATCTTATTTATAAAAAAGACGTATATATATATATATATATATATAGACAATTTTATATGTTATCCATGTTTACAAGAAGATCTATCGGCCCTTGTATAACTAATACGGATATTATGTTATGTGTTTGTTGTTACTGAGGATATTTCAATACCTGTACTGGATGTTTGTTGTTGTAATGGTCCTTGTCTCGATTGATCCGTTCGGGTGACCTTGTGTTCACGGTTTGAATGGCTTGACGAAATCGCATCTTTTTTGGGAGATACGGTTGGTCAAGTACGGAAGAACGCGTGTGCAATTGTTCCTAGGCGATTTGGTGCCGTTGAACGGACTGCTTCAATTCCCGTTAGTCTCATGAATTTTAAAATTGTCCTCTGGCTTCCTACTTAAATTTACTATTCTGAAGTATGATCTAGAACACTGGTTAGCATCGTGGACCATATGGCTTCTCTAGGAAACACGGAGAATTGAATAAGAAAGGGGAATATGTTTTTGATTTTGGGGAATTATGAACCCGTTCAGGAAGGGGGACACAGGAACGTGACAACTTGTACCATAAGCAACAAATATTTAGATCTGTCATGTGAATGTGGTCACTATACTTTTTACTGGTCGTATTATATTGTGAATATGTTCGTGATATATGCCCTTTGATAGAAACTTCAATTTTCGTTTATTATCATGTGTGTTTCCATTTATGAGCAAAATCCTATTTCATAGTTGCCTAAACTCATAGTTTAATAGTTTCATAGTCTCATAGTTTCAAAGTTTCCTCTGTTGGAGACGAGGTAGTCACTTCTACTAACAACAACTATTTTTTAATTAGTCGTCTTCTTCTTACGTTCATGCTCACAATCCTGCAGAGTAAACGGATGTAGTTCGGAGAACGGAATGCATTGTGTCATAGTTTACAACTTAACTGTGTTATTTTCGCATTTCAGCCTGACACATCCGACATCAGCATTGGTTTCTGGTGACTTTGACCCTATAGATGGGACAGCAAGTTTACCACAAAACCTCCTTATTCGCTTCTAACGATATTCATGAAAGGTAAGCATTGTTTTTATTGTTAACACGTGTACATCTTAATTAGTGAAGTACCAGACACGTTGCACAGTGTTAACTATTAAGCGCCGTCGTATAACATGCTTCAGATCTGTTTAGATAGTTTTAATTCAGCAATGTAGCCACTTGCCTGCTCCTTTACCTAATACGTTTTCAAGACTGATGGCAACCAATTAACCACCATAGTTTGTCATTCACTGATTGGAGCTCTTTGAAGTATCACACGGAAATGTTTCTACAACAGGTGCCGCTGTAGACTAGACCGTGATTCTCACCGGAACAGCGTGAGGAACTCTTCCACTGAGAGCAATCAGAAAGTACACATTATCAATGTGAGCTATTAATACATAGTACCCCACAGTGAACACTCAATTAATATCATTTCTCGCAGTAAGGCGCCAATAAGTATCATTTCTCGCAGTAAGGCGCCAATAAGTATCATTTCTCGCAGTAAGGCGCCAATAAGTATTATTTCTCGCAGTAAGGCGCCAATAAGTATAAATTATATAATTGGGTGTACCTTAACATATAACTTTAATATCGTCTGAACTTTTTTTTCCAGCTTATAAATAATCAGTAATAATAGGCACGGTGGCGAAAACAAACTACAGAAATAGTAACATATCATGCAGTAATTGGAGTGGGGTGGGGGGAGAGAGAATTTGCTGGAGTTGTATGAAAACAACTACACATCAAAATACGCATGGGCTTGGACAATGGCCCACTAGACAAACCACTCATGCAACAGAAAACCTTTTAGATGACATGCCGTTATATTGAGACTCCCTTATGGAAGCTGTGTAGCATGTCATCTATACATTTATATACCCCCTCTGAGTAGAAGTCTCCTTCAATAGGCATTGCACTAAGTCGAAAGATTAAGTCACCCTGGATATGAAAGAAAGCTCAGAAAATCACCCAATTGCACATAGGAAGTAAGAGCTAATCGCTCGCAGTTCCTAGGGTTCTCAATCAATCAATCAACACATCCGAATGAAAGAACATCTAAGAGCCCAAATGATAATAAATATTCCGAGTAGGACTCTTGAGGTAACTAATATATTGTTTATTTCAATAGGCTGGTTATTATATTGTTTTAATAAGACCAAATAATACATAACTATAACCTGCGTACAATATATACTGATGTGACCAGATTGATTATATGTGCATAAACATGATGTTTATTCTTTAATTCAATTAGAACCAACATTGATTGACTATTCCGACACGCAACTAAAGATTCAACTTTCTAGTTTGTATAGAATTTCTGTGCGAGTTTTACGGTTGTATACATGTCTGCCGTCGTTTCTTCAACGCCGAATGCAGTGCATATGGCAGGATTTCTATTGTGAGGGATGTGACGAGTTATATTATATATATATATATGTATAATTTATATTTTTAATCTATTGTTATTGTTGCTGAAAAAGGTGTTAGACAGAAACGTTAATGCGTATTGTCATTATTCATGTTATTATCATTGCTTCCGTTATCTTATCATTATCATTAATATGTTATTGTACAACTTATTGCATCTCTTCACTTTCAATTGAAATATATCCTGTACAGAAGAATACTATTCAACTATTGTTAAATCTTCAGTTGATATAAACATGTCTATATTCAATCCTATCATTCATTGAATCTGGACGGTCGGCTATCGAACAATTGGCAAGTTCGATCAAGTTGTTTTCATGAATCGAGTACACTATCTACTCTGTTTATGGCATATTATTTTAATAATATTTATATACGAGTGTATTAATCTTGTGTACTTCATTTTTGTTATTGTTTGTAGGAAAGAACTGATACATTTGACAAGTAAATGTACAGAAGAATGAGACGAATATCATGGAAAGAGAACCTATTAATTTAAGATGTAAAATAACGCCTAACTAGACGAGAAGAGTGATATCACAGACGTAAACGTAGACACAAGGGGGAAAGACAGCGTCAAGGAATAAACATATTTCATTTTATTAGAACGTATCACAGGACAAGCCTCTGCGGATATTTGGGATCAATTTCAGCCAACCATAGATAAGAAGAAGCAATTGATCGGATCGTTGTCCTCTAGAGACGGAATTCTGAGACGCAAGTGCGTGTGTTAAATGGCTTGTTCTCAGACATATCATGACAAGAGGTCTCGTAGAACTCCCAGAAGAACACTTTAGTGAGATCGTTGTGGTTCACTGAGAAAAGGGAAGTCAGCCGTAACTTTGATCGTATTTGTTCTTATAATTGCCGATTCCAAATTGTTGCAAATCTTTTCTTTCTTCTAAACATCTCCATGTCTGACTTGTTCCCAATTAAACAGTCATACAACCTTTTAATCAAAATGTTATCACACATTTCACACAAATATTCACACAATGTTTATTTCGTTAATTATTTGATCGCTATTTAGTGAACTGTGGCACTAGTACCTACCTCACTTCTGTAGCCAATGAGATGAACTCACTAACAATCAGCGACAGGTGAGTTATAGAACATACTCATCTTGATAGATATTTATAACTATGCCATTGAGAGATAGATGAAAGAGTCAACTAAAGTCAAAGTAAAGTATCTTATCTTCCTTTTAGTTCCTTCAAGAAGACAAAATAAAGAATCAATCATTCAAAGATCAGTCATCGATTTTTTTTAAAGTGTCAATAATTTAAAACAAATGTTCAACCTATGTCAAAGTAAAGGATATTATCTTCCTCTTAATTGTTTTAAGAAGGTAAAACAAAAAGGTGCAGCCAAACTCAAAGTAAATTGATAAAAACAATTTCCAATAACGCAAAACAAAGAATTAACCAAAAAATAAATGTTATTTTTAATTCAGATTCATATTTGAATTTCAGAATGAATATCATGATGCAAAACATTTGACGGCAACAATTTTCCCAGGCCCAACTTGTCCAACTTGACAAGCGCCCAGGATGATGATATTTTAGTCTACGTTCAACATATAAATGTCCTCCACACAGACTTTAAAAACCAAGTTTGAGGATGTTTCTACTATGGAAATATCACAGTAGATTATCGATACATACGGTGACATTGAAGAATCGCATGTCATATTTCAAGAAAAGCTGACCGGAATAAGCACGAACGAAGAACTAACAGTGCAGTTCAGAAGGGGGATATCAACACTTCTGGCTTCAGAAAGATATACCTTTTGCTTAACCTGCATTATGGACTATGACTAGAAAGTTTTGTTAGCTTTCTATCTTCATAACTCGTGGAAAGGGATTTTAGCACGGTTGCCAATCTTCTTATTATAAAAATAAATCGAATGTAAATCATTGGGCCTGGAGATTTAAGATTATACCTCACTAATTTGAAGCTAAATATTGAACAATTGCTGC
>CM067322.1:73363866-73401366 GCA_034231615.1 Meghimatium bilineatum
TATCTGTATATATATCATGTCTATATCTGTAATTCTGTCTCCTTAATAAAACTCACTGTCTTTTGTTTCCATTGTGTTTTGTGCGTGGCATCCTGATTATCTGTGCGCCTTTTGGCTGGATGCCTCCGTCTTCAGCACTCTGCTTACTTGGGCCGGACTATGGTCCTGTTCGAGTGGGACTGCCCGACCAGTCTTAGATTCCAGCCCCTGATGGCTGAACTAAGCCCCATCACCACTGCACGGTGCTGGCCTCGATGGGGATATTCTAGCTGATAGACCTTGTGTTCTAAAGGTACGGTAACGGTAGGTGGGGTGACCAGTTCCCTTACTTACTATCTTTACCTACCCTAACTCATGGTCAGATACTCATTTACAGCTGAGTCGAATGGAGGAGTTGTGTCAAGCGAAAAATAATAACTGTTTTTTGTATGTGTCCAGACGTGGTTTCGAACCTGGCTCGCTGTAATCCGGGGATAGGTAGCAAGCTCACTATTTATCCTCACGTAAATATTCACATGTTCTACGTATGTACTATTATTATTCCTCTTGGCAGTGTTCTAAATTGATAGCGTATCCAATTCAGTACGTAGCCATCAACCCAACATTTTTGGCTGTAGTAATTTTCTTAACAATCCTAGTTTACGAAAATAATGAATGGACGAAGTAAAAAAAGTGTAACACTGAAGACAAGAAAAACAATAATAATAACATTAAGACACTAAACGACATTCCAAACTCCAATGTTGAACAATTTCGTTGTACCAAATGTTGCACTGTTTAGAAGCTTACTCAAATAGTTTGTTACAAATGTGAAGTAATTAACAAAAGAGAAAGATGGTTCGGTTTCAAATCCTAATTTTCGCGGCATGAATTAGCCTCATTATTGTAAAACAATTCAAAGAAGCATGCTTGATCTCCGACTGAGCTTCCACAGTTTCAACACATCTTGCACAACCGAGACGCAAGCACACATAAGCCATATCCATTTACTTCCCATGTTTTATTTGCCGTTGTTAATTAACTGTACAAAAATGGCTGATTTCCCGTGTCTAAAGAGCTAATAGAGCGGTGGGAAAATATAGATTAAATTACTTTCAAAACACATTAGATTTCATATGCACAATTGAAGTTTCTTGGTCGAGAATTTTCACAACACGATCGTTTTTGCTTTTCTCCAAGACTGATAGCCTGAACGTTATGCCCTCTGCCCTAGAGTTTTCATTTTGTTAAATTTATTTTCTTTTGTGGAAAAATATTTTTCTATTTATTTCACAGCAGAGTATAAGAATTATTTCCCAATTTTTATTTTATTTAAAAAAAAAATTTCTCCTAAGTTGCGTTATATACCATATTTTGATATTGTAATCATTTCTTTGAGGGGAAAAATCTTAAAGCATAGGTAAAAAAATATATGGTGTTTACTGTCAACATCAGAACCCTTAATGTATTCATTATGTTTTCTTTATTTTCTTTCTTTATTTTTTTTTAAGCTTATCTTCGTTTATTGTCACAAATATTATCAAACAATTTCCTCCATAACTATGCAGTTTTGAACTTTTCTTATATTAACATGTTTGTAAATATTTTTGATTTAAACATTAACCATACACAGATTACAATTTCTACAATAAAGTTCAGACAAAAAAGTTTGAAAGCCATTTTTCTGAGGATAAAACAGAAAATCCGCACTTACTACGGTGCACGTGTGCAATTTTCAACGCCGGCATTTGGAAAGAGAGGCGATGCACATTTAAAAAATTAAAATTCTAATGTTACAACGTTAATACAGATTTTAAAGTATCTACACGAGGTACATACTGGACACATAAATGAAAGAACTCTAAATTACCCGACTAACGATTGCTAAAATAAGTTTCAGATAAACTGGAAAATAAACTTTAACAATACGGCGAAATAACAACGAGACAGTCATTATGTCTCGTCGTTATTTCGCTCTATTGATTTATAGTGGTAACACATATTCCTATTTCCGTTTATTTTGATATATAATATGTGTTACTCCAGCCACCTTACTTTCAGTTTCGGATTGCTACCCGACACTGTAGCTAGCTTATATCTCTCGAACAATATGGCTAGGGAATTGCTGCACTAACTACTGCGCTACTGTGACGTATTCCCCCCCCCCCCACCTTTCCACGCAATCTTATTGATCTAGTCTCAAATGAAGAAGAACAGCAATAGTCTCAATATTTCATAAATCTGCTGTGAATTCTCTCGCTTTCAATTTTTCAACTCTGATAAGCTTTTAAAATAAATCTTCAATATCACTTATGTTATGCAGGGGCGCGAATGGGGGAGGGGGGTCAGAGGATGACATCACTGTAACCTGCCATGCACATTGTAGGAGGAAACTAAGACGTTTTCGGGGGTGGATACGGTTGTCCCATCCAATAGGTCAAAGTAAAGTCGGATATATGAGGCCAAAATGCGCAGATAAGCAGCCAAACTGTAAACCTTGACACAAGGCATCACATAAACAGGACTACATTATGCTAACTAGCAGAAACGTGATATAGATAGCAGAAGAAGACTAGATAGCGCTCAAACAAGTGAAAATACCAAACACAATAGCTAACCTAAACAATGAAATGTTTTGAACTTGGCCTTGACTAATAAAATAACGAACAAAACGAATTGTAAGCAGGTCAATCAGCATTATTACTTAATATATATACACAGCAGCAACCCAGACATTACAAGAAATCCAGATTTGTCAAGCCTGGTTTAGACGTCATGCCGAGGTGGTCCTTAACAAACAGCGGGGAACAGATGCAAAAAATATCTACGGAATTTCAATTGTTCTATTTGTGCGTGTGTAATACGATTTCCTGCTGTTCCTGAATTTTTCATTGCAAGGGTTTGTATTGAATTCATTGGCACAGTAAAGTCATTGGCACAGTGTAGATATTGGCACAATGAAGACATTCGCACAATGTAGACATTGGCACGGCAGAGATTTTGGCTCTGCACATATTCTTACACATTAAAAAAAATATCAGACTGTAGGTATGTGTAATGGAATATCAGTATTCAGAATTGGCTACTTAAGCTGGAAAATATCAAAAGCACAGAAGAAGAAATCAAATTCATTTGAATATAAATATCTTAGAAAACTCTTAAATTTTGGTTGGGAAGAATTTAAGTCAAACAAGCAAGTAAAAGAAGACAACAAACAGCAATATCTTTCTACAATAATAAGAATAATATTGTGGGGACTTATATCAGAAATGTATTTAGAATTAATAAAAATAAACTGTCACTACAAGCACTAAATTTTCACATTGCAATTCTCTCTTTTTAATTATAATTTTTATGAATCTTGTAGAAATTTGTTATATAGTAAAAGGGAGGTGGCGTGGAGGAGGAGGAAGGGGTGTTACCAATCTTTTGTCTAATTTCTTGTTAGTAAAAGTTTCCATTAGTAAAAGATCCCATTAGTTAAAGTTCTTATTAGTAATAGTCATGTCCTGATTTCCTAAGGATTGAGGGGTTAAACTCCCCTTCCTTTATCTAAGGGCTTGTTTGGAATGATCGAGCGTGTGAGATATATGTAGCAATTTGTTTACATATTTATTTATAAATCATTGAATGTGTTGGAGTTGCAACTTTTGATTCCCCAAACAAGGCTTCTCAACTACTGAGGGTGTATATTAGTGCATTTTTGGGATCCTTGGTAACATTTTTTTTTTAAAGAAAAAAGCGATTTCGTGTAACAATTTTCTGCCAACTAACCTGTTTCAGTTCAGTGCCACACACAATCATTCATACTGGCTAGCTAGAGACACGTGACCCTGTTGTAGAACTGGTATGATAACGTTTGAAGCTTTCTCACTTTTTGTCACTGACAGACATCAATGACGCATGAAGAGTAATTTACTCAAGCAGTCTGTAGGGAAAGCGTCTGTGAGAAGATCACTTCACTACTGTAATGGATGCATTTTCGACGAAAACGTATCCAGCCTTTTTGGACAGAAAGTGTCATCACAGAAAGTTCTTTACAGCCATGATCCAATTTTGAGAATAAATTACTGTCTGTATGTTGTCAGGACAACAGGCACGTTCTATAGATGTGAAAACTGGAATGTTTGTTTCAGAACAATGTTAGTGTGGAGCGCGTGGCTAAATGGCTTGAATCCTGGTTTCAGAACCACGTGCTCTCATCTTATGTACTGCGATTTGGTCTGCAATTTATCTTTTAGTGGAAATATAGAAACAATTATTCATGTATCGGTCGTATCACTGAACTGTGGCAAAGTTGCCTTTATTACCACTGCTTGTTATTCTTCTTCTTCTTTCGTTCACTTGAAACATGTCTATATCTGTAATTCTGTCTCCTTAATAAAACTCACTGTCTTTTGTAGTTCACACAGTGTCACATAGAGCTTTGATTCCAGTGTTGTTTCCTCTGGCCAATATGTCTGCCTCAGCGTTTGATACCTAAAACACTCATGAAGTATATGTTTGGCACTCTGTGCTGCCTGTCCACATGTACGCATGGCAGTATTGCCAATCTTGAACTTTGTGTACATGTGACTGCGGAGTCAGTTGTGTTCCGTTCTGAGGCGTATAATTACAATTTGCTCTGATCTGTTCATAATGTGATAGTCATCTTGTGTTGGTGTTTGTGGTTTTCTTATTGACTTGATCATCTGTTTTTTTTATGATGGTAGGTGATTGGTGCATCTGGTTGGTCTTTGGCAGCACCTTTCTTAGTCAGTTTGTCTGCTTTTTCATTTCCCGGTATTCCACAGTGAGATATATCCACTGCATGGTTACCCTATACTGGTAAGACAGTTCATTAAGTAGTTTTTTTTCAAGTCTACTAGTTTTCCAGACTGTAGAGCTTGAAACACTGACCTTGCGTCTGTCAGTAGTACTACGGGCTGTGGGCCAAGATTGAAATTCAGCAGTTTTTCAGTTGCTACCCTAATTGCCTAGATTTCTGCATCATATTTATTGCAGAATTTCCCTGTTGATGTTCTGATCGTATCTCTAGACTTGTGTGGATATTATATATAGATACACACCTGCACCTCCATTCCTAACTGCATTCTGTGCTGATCCATCTGTGTATACTCTGACCCATAGGTCTTGTGGATATTCCTAGACCAGGAAACTGAGGGTGACTGTCCTTCATTGCACACTGTTCTGTTCGTCCTCGCTTAGTATTCCTTTCACGTGGGTCTGAATGTTTATTGGCATTCCATGCCTTTCACTCCAAGAAGTTTGTTCTGGTACAGACCTTAAGGGGCTGTAAACTTCAGGTAGGTCTGTAAGTTGTCTATGGAGCCGTTTAGCAATTAAAAAGGGAAATTGCATCGGAAGCAGCGCTTGCTAGGGTACTCAAATTCTAGCATCAACGTTGTAGGTAAAGTAAATAAAGGTTCTTATTTTTCACACTATCGAGGCACTTCAAGAATTCGGCGTTAGGACTGTACTTTTCATTGACCAAAGGCATACCCAGGGACGATGTAGTTAACATCACACACGCGTCTTTTCTTTCCTAGCCATTATCTTAGGATGGGTCTACGCTAGTAGCCGCTGACTCTTGAAATCAATAGTGACAACAATATAAATTAACATAATCATTGTAAGACATCTCAACAGCGCAGGCATCCATGAACGTCTATAACTCAAACTGTCGATGTTGCAGTTGCTTTCTTTTATTTACCATTGGAGAGTTATGTTTTCTGCGCTTGGTATCACATTTTATTTCTTCTTCTTCTTCATCGTTCATTCTCAAACTCCTGCTGGATCTCCCTTGTAGCAAGACCATTGGCCTACTAGATTTCTAGCAGGATGTAGTCCAGAGAATGGAAATGCGTTGTGCCGCCGTTTTATTTGCGCCAATGGCCCGGCACATCCGTCTTCGGCGGAACATTTTATTTAATGCTTCTGTTTTTTTGTTGCTTCCTCTGACAATCAGACTTTGTAAAAAATAGATTGTTACACAGACCTCTTTTGCGATATAATCATTATAGACCGTGACAGAATAACTTTAATTGTAAAATAGAACCGCCGACGTCTTATTCACACCGTCGATGTTATGTCTCTGTTTGACATTGTTCCTTCTCTTCCACATATCAAAATTGCCACAGATCTCCTCTGTGAACCCACTATGAGATAATTGATTGTTCAGAAGGAGAGGGGAGTAACATGAGAAAATAAGAAGGAAACCGTGTTTGCTCTTCAAAGATTAAAGTGAGAAATGAAAGTGATGACGACGAGAGAGCGACGCGTTTTACAGAATGTAGCGAAGGAAGCGTGTAAGGCGAATTAGTACATTTTGGATGTGTAAAACGAAACGATTTTACACACCACTGAAAAAATAATACTGTGGAAGGCTAATTAATTACACAGAAAGCATTGTTTATTCTGTAAACGATAAAACGGAGTGGCGAAATATGGCGTGTAAAAATAATAGTTGTTATCTAACTTGGACCTCCCATATTTTTGATGGTTATACAACTAATATCTAATATAACACATTTTGACTCGCGTTCATGGTTGGAAGAAGCTTGACTCACCCAAAAATAAAAACTGATTTAAAAAATAGTCAAACCTGGTGTTATTTTTATGTCAAGCAACAAACTCGAAATGTCTTCCCAGGACCTGGCCGTCACAGCTATTGCTAGGGCCCTGAAGTTGTGGAGAAGTCTGTTTGCCTATATAAGTTTTATTAAATCCTTGCACCCCCCCCCATGAAGTTTGTTCATCCTTAGTTGGGGATGGCTCTCGACAATACAGGCCTCCTAGCTGAATTATTTAGGACCCAGTTCGTTACGTGTTTTGATTATTATTTGCCTTTTAGTTGGTTACAATTTATACTCTTGGAATCGCATGCCAAAAATTGCCAAGGCGATTTCAAGTATGTAAATAGTAACCAACTAAAGTGCAAACAATAATCAAAACACATAACGAACTGGGTCCAACTTAATTTAGCGAACGTGTCTTCTACTGGGACCCGTTCATGCTTGGGGCCAGACGAATAGAATATCTATCTATAATTATTGCGTCAACCTGAAACCGTTTGACAAGGAAGATATCAACCACGTGTTGTTTGAGATTTTAAAAGAGTGCAGGGCCGTAGACATGGATACCTTAAGGAGGAAATCGCTAAGGTAAGGGTTAAAAAAAAAGAAATTGACCGTTTGGCTAAGTTCCTAGCGCTAAAAGTCATGTTAGATTCACTAAAAAGGTGGGGGGAGGAGGGAGGAGGGGGGGGGAGGAGGGGTTGAACAAGCAATTTAATCCATATATACTGGCCTGAGAGAGGACAAGGTACAGTAACATTGTAACCTGCCATGTATATTTTAAGAGGCGACTATGGAAAGCTAGTCATATGGTTGCTTGACTTTCCAATTCAATAGAAAGTCAGATGATCAAATAATACCGTGTAGGTCGAATGTGTCGACAGAAAGGTGCATATATCGCAGATAAGCTGTAAATGAGAATAATATGATGTCCCATTCCGGATTCATCACAAAACAGAAAATCACCACAGCCAAAAAATGCTGGATTGATAACTACGTCCTGAAAAGGATATGCTACCATTTTTTCCGGATTACATCCTGATAACTGGCAGGAGTTTGAGTACAAACATAGAAGACAAAGAAGAAAACAAAGAAGAAGCCGAAGAGAATGAAAAGAAAACCCTCTGCATTCACTGGTTCTTTAATGTGTACCTCTTAGGTACGCTACTTTCAACACTGGACGACAGTCCAATCTGGTTATATTCAGAGCTTTAGGCAATAAAAAAATAAAATACAGCCTCGGGGAGGAGGGTTGTGGTTTAGGTAATCATGTCACCAGTTTCCGAGATAGCTCTGCATAGAATGTTAATTAAGATGGCATGAAGAAATATTTGATTATACGAAGCCAATATAATTGCTTTCCACTTTAAATAGAACAAAATATTTGAGCATCTCAGTACAATACATATTTCCTTCACAGAAAGACATTTTACGGACGATAACCAAACAAAACAAGTTCAATTGAACATTAGTAAAAATAGAAACAACAACAGAATCATGCAAATTGTTCTATTCATAAAACACAAATATTGCAAACCGTTTTACCTTCTTTTTTGTGTCAGAGTTGCTATTACAGGAAGACAACATATCTATTTTTTAAATACTAAGTATTAGTTCTGAAGTTTTTCTTTACACCTTTACGTTACCGGAGGTGCAACAAGTGCGTGTGTCTGACAGAGGTAATGAAACGAGGGAAACTAGTCAAAATGAGGAGACATGAGAGTAAAAAAAAGTAACTGAAGGCAATGCCAGTACAGGGATAAAAGATATCAACAAAGAGCGACAAGTGCAAAATTATGACAGGTTATTTCCCTTCGCATTCCTGTTGCTACGTTCTTCAAGAGGAAACAGTACGTTTCTGGATATCCAACGTTTTTGTTCGCGTAATTGTGTTGTGATGACATTTTTCCTCGCTAATATGGTAGGTGTACATATAATTTCTTTAGTAAGTTTGATGTGTTCAAGTCTTTTATTCACGGGGAAACAAATGGCAAATTCACTATTTTGTATATACCTCAGAGGTGAAGGTTTGCCGAACCATATTCTCCATGATTTTTATGGTAAAAAGCTATGATACAACCAATTAGGATGAAAATATGAGGTGGAAAGATGTGTATCACATAGTAAGATGTTCTGTTTATTTAAACAGACGTTAATCGCTTAATTAATAAACAATGTAAAACATAAGCCGAAAAGTTAGAGCGTTGGTCTCACATTAGTGAGGTCTAGAGTTCGATCTACGGTAAGGACTGGGTTTTTTTTTCTGTCGGAGGGTAAATTAAAAAACAAAAAACAACCCTGTACATGACGTGACGACAGCAAGTGCATGCGGCTTTTATCACACATCTACAAAATCCCCCCCCCCCCTGCAACTCCTTAAAGGGAAAAATGTAGTATTTGACAGTAAAACATAAAACATGTTACACACTTGTATAAATAATTTAACAGCATTAGTAATTCAAGTTTATAATAGAACGCTGCTAAATATTCGGATGGATGGCGAACAAATACAGAACTAATTCAATACTCAGAACTCACGGAGGTTATCATAAACTAAAATGAAAATAAAGCAATTAATTTCCACCATGGAAATTAACGTAACCAGAAAATAGCACAGTGATATATGGACTAGTTAAGAAAAGTCTCAGTGATCAGTACATGCTGTACAATATAAATATGAGAGTCGTCAGTACATGCTGTACAATATAAATATGATGGTCGTCAGTACAGTACATGCTGTACAATATAAATATGATGGTCGTCAGTACATGCTGTACAATATAAATATGAGAGTCGTCAGTACATGCTGTACAATATAAATATGAGAGTCGTCAGTACATGCTGTACAATATAAATATGAGAGTCGTCAGTACATGCTGTACAATATAAATATGATGGTCGTCAGTACATGCTGTACAATATAAATATGATGGTCGTCAGTACATGCTGTACAATATAAATATGATGGTCGTCAGTACATGCTGTACAATATAAATATGAGAGTCGTCAGTACATGCTGTACAATATAAATATGAGAGTCGTCAGTACATGCTGTACAATATAAATATGAGAGTCGTCAGTACATGCTGTACAATATAAATATGATTGTCGTCAGTACATGCTGTACAATATAAATATGAGAGTCGTCAGTACATGCTGTACAATATAAATATGAGAGTCGTCAGTACATGCTGTACAATATAAATATGAGAGTCGTCAGTACATGCTGTACAATATAAATATGATAGTGGTCAGTACATGACTTACAACAGAAATTCCTAAACTTGTTTTCCCCGAAGATCATAAATTGTTTTTTCTTTAATTTTCCATAGTCCCCTGCCTGCATATTATTGTATTATCTAAACAGTTGAACTTGAAATGTGTTTTTGACTGCTGACACAGTACTGCTCACTGATAGGTTTTTAGTAGAGTGGACAGTTGTACAAAAGTAGAACATGTACAATTTTTATTCATACCTTTATAGAGAAACACAAAATACAAGTAATTATTTGAATTTGGAAAGAAACAAATCAGAACCTAGTAAAATTCTTACACAAAATTGATACACAAATATTGCTGTTAATAAGAGGGATGAAAGTGATGCTCTGGCAGCAATTGTTTAATATTTTCCTCACATTAGTTAGTCTTAAATCTCCATGTACAATGATTTGCATTCGATTTACTATTTTCGTAAGAAGATTGGCAACATCATTAAAACCCCTTCCCATGAGGTATGAAGATGAAAAAGATATCAAAAACATTCTTTCTATTGTCCGTAATGCAACAGGTATATATTTCTGAAACCAGAACTGCTGATACCCCTGAGCTGCACCTTAAGTTCTTCGTTTGTGTTTCGTTCATCCGATCAATTCTTCTTGTAATATGACATCCAAATTTTCACCGTCATCGTATGGATTGATAATCCAATGCGGTATTTCTGTAGTAAAAACATCTTTAAACCTGGTTTTAAAGTCTGTGTGAAGAACATTTAAATGTTGAAGGTAGACCCCAAAAAAAGTATCATCCTGGGTTGAAAATCAGCAATGATCGACTTTGTTTTTATTAAATTCAAACGTCATATTGTAACTGCTAGTTCATCTCAATAAATTTAGTAAATAAAACTGTTAAAAAGCAATGCCCGGTTTTCATATGATTAAATTTTCCTTCGAAATGGAATCTTTAGCTTCCACAAACGTTAAAATTGTCTCAAAAAGTGAAAATAATCTTGTAAAACATAAACCATTCCAGAGTCCGCGCACTTCACTGTGAAGGAGTAATTGATGAAAGGCATCATTATTTTCTTCAGACAACTTCGCTAAATACCTAGAATTCAACACGCTGCTATGAAATTTGCTTATTTATGACAAATTGAAGAGATTGATGCAATCTGGCTCTCAGATTTGTAACTACTAAATGTTGTTGAATGACGCAGTGATTTTCAAACACCCCGGGTATATTTTATCTTAATTGGCTTAATTAACCGCGTTAACGTCCAAACATGCTCCATCTGCTTCTGCACATATTGTATTTGTTAGGGTCGCTATTCAATGAAATAATCTTTCAAAACATTGAATATTCATTAACCTTTATTGTATGTTGTCAAAGTTCTCGCAAATAGCAGTTCTTCATGAATTTCTTGGTCCATAACAAAACGAACATACGACACTAATAGTACTTCATTACCAGGCAACGTTGACTGGTCCAGCTGAATTGAGAAATGGTTCGTTTGCAAATGATTACACAAGAAACTTTTCAATACCACGACTCATTTTTTCAACACTTGTTTAAACTATGTATTTCTTAAATAAATTCTTATTAGTATATCATATCCAGGCTTGTGTAGAACTGATTTTAAAACCTCTTCAGCTACTGGCACAATCAGCTGTTTCCCCATAGTATGAGACTTTCCTGATTTTGCTATGAGTAGTGAGATATTGTAAGACGCCTGCAAACCATCATCATCTCTGTTTGAAATTGAAGCGATCATGATGTTCGTCCGTCGTGATCGACGATGACCAAAAACTCAACCATAATAATAATAACAATAAATAATAAAATAATAAAGTTAATAGTGCGTTTTTAAATGACTAGCAAGTCCAATGCGCGCACAAAATGTTCTTTTACAGAATTGACAACAATAGAAGGTATCTGTGTGAGGTTGAGATGTTTTTTCTTTTCTACGTGTCCGCTTCTGTCTTGCAGTTTCTTGTCTGAATTCTTCTGCCGCTAGTGCTCCCGTTCTAATGCTGTAACGCCAAGCCGTTCTATCCTGAGCGAGGCTCTCCCAAGCGCCTACGTCAATGTTAAGATGTTTCAAGGATGACTTGAGCGTGTCTTTGAAACGCTTTTTCTGTCCACCAGCTTTTCGAAATCCTGCCTTGAGTTCTCCATAATATATTTGTTTTGGCAATCGCGAGTTCTCCATACGCACAAGATGGCCTGCCCAGCGTGCCTGCGCCTTCATAAGTATTGTGTGGATGCTTATTGAGGTTGATTTTTCCAAGATCTCGTAGTCTGGTACTTTGTCCCACCAATGGATGTTTAGTAATTTACGTAGGCAGGTAAGATGGAAATGATTTAACTTTCTTGCATGTCTAGCATACACTGTCCACGTTTCGCAGGCGTATAGTAAGGTTGGTATAACAGCAGCATGATATACTTGTAGTTTGGTGGTTGTTCTTATACCTCTTCTGTCCCATACATTTTTGCGTAATCCGCCAAAGCGATCATACTGTCCACTGTGTTGTCTTATTACTCTTTAAAATGTGGATTGGTAATTATGTTCCAAGTCTGGACAAGTATTATGCGCGCGATGCGTTGCTGCTTGCATGAAAAATTGTAAATACCTGCACATGAACTTAGGGCACTACGAAACAGATAGGAACTTGAACAGCGTTACGTAATATTATATATATATATAATTTCTATGTTTGTATGTTTGTTATAACTATTATGTGCACACTATATGCGTTAGGTATAATAAAACATTTACGGAACGGATAAATGTCGATGATGACCTGTCGAAATGTAGTCCGCTCACGTGGACTCCCAATTACGTCTCGTTCACCTGGGATTTTTTATCTCGCTGACATCGATTCCTTCAAATCGAAATCAACCCCTGGGGGTCCATATAGACCACTTTGGGAAACACTGCTCAACAATGTAAATAAGATAACAGTCAGTACATGCTGTACAAAATAAATAAAATATGATAGCGCTTGGGGCATACTCTACAATATAAATATAATAGTAGACAGTACATACTCTACAATACAAATATAATAGTAGACAGTACATACTCTACAATACAAATATGATATTGATAGGTCAGACATAATAGAGGAAATATGACATACACACACTACATTACATCACATCAGCACAGAAATGGCATATACCAACTACATTACATCACATTGGCATCCATATGGTATATATATCCCATACATTACATCGCATTGGCAGCGAAGATGGCATATACACACTACATTACATCCCAATGACACCGATATGGCATATTCCATTACTATTACATCACATTGGCACCGATATTGTAATAATGTGTATCCCGTCACATGTTGCAATTGCAGGAAATGAGGCAAAGGACAATGGCGAAAAAATGAGACACTAGTTTAAAAATATGACATGCACATGTTCCCTTACGCGGGTCATCTGTAACAGTGGTTCTCAGCGTACGCTATATGGCCTCCCTGGGAACCACGTAGATAGATTTTGAAATTAAGAACGTGGACAGACTCGTCCAGTTGGAAGGGGGCGGTTGAGACGGTATTTATTTTGACGATAAATACGATTTATATGGAGAAATACCGCCGAAGACGGATGTGTCGGTCCATTGGCGCAAATAAAACGGCGACACAACGCATTTCCATTCTCTGAACTATATCCTGTTTGAAATCTAGTAGGACCATGGTCTTGCTGCAAGGGAGATCCAGTGGGAGTTTGAGAATGAACGCTGAAGACGAAGATATAGAGAAATTGCAACAAAACGTTTTGGCAATCTACTTGCAGAAATCTTTGGTAACATACAAGCAAAAAAAAGATTTGGTTATCTAAATAGCAAATAAAGTTAATTGCTTTTCTAAGGAATCATAAAGAGCGCAAAAGAAAATGTGTGCGAAAAGGAGGACACGGATCAAAAATGGTTGATAACCACTGATCTAGAACTTGCCAAATTACGGATGAACTGAAAATACCTACCAAAATAAGAAACTGCTGCGACTAAGGCTTGGCGACACTTTACACAACTTCTCAGTGAGCCTTCATCTAGTGTTGTACCTGGTCTACTGTGCTGGTAATCTTGTCTCAGTGAGCCTTCATCTAGTGTTGTACCTGGTCTGCTGTGCTGGCAATCTTTCTCAGTGAGCGTAAATATAGATTTATGCATTGTCTGCTGTACTGGTAGTCTTGTCTCAGTGAGCCTTCATCTCGTGTTGTACCTGGTCTGCTGTGCTGGCAATCTTTCTCAGTGAGCGTAAATATAGATTTATGCATTGTCTGCTGTACTGGTAGTCTTGTCTCAGTGAGCCTTCATCTAGTGTTGTGTCTCTGTCTGCTATGCTGTTAATCTTGTCTCAGTGAGCGTTGATCTAATCTTGTGAATCTGGCTGCTGTGCTTTTAATCTTGTCTCAGTGAGCGTTGATCTATTCTTGTGCCTGGTCTGCTGTGTTGGTAATCTTTCTCTGGGAGCGTTGATATGGATTTGTGCATGGTCTGCTGTGCTGTTAATCTTGTCTCAGTTAGCGTCGTTCATCTAGTGTTGTGCCTTGTCTGCTGTGCTTTTACTCTTGTCTCAGTGAGCGTTGATCTAGTCGTGTGCATGGTCTGCTGTGCTGTTAATCATTTCTCGGTGATCGTTGATCTAGTCTAGCCTGGTCAGCTCTGCTGTTAATCTTGTCTCTGTGAGTGTTGATCTAGCCTTGTACATGGTCTGTTGTGTTGTTAATCGTGTTTCGCTGTGCGTTGTTTACTCTTGTGCCTGTATGTTGTTCTGATAATCTTGTCTCGGTGATGGTTGATCTCGTCTTGTATCTGATCTGCTGTACTGTTAATCTTGTCTCATTGAGCATTCATCTAAGGTTTTGCTTGGTCTGCTGTGCTGTTAATTTGGTCACAGTGAGCGTTGATCTAGTCTTATGACTTGTCTACTGTGCTGTTAATCTTGCTTAGATGTGTTTCTCGCTTGAAAGATTAATGTTAAGACTTGAGGAATGTGCCATTAACGTACTTATTTTTTAAAAGTACCACTTATGTTGAGGTACACTCAATTTATCAGCTGGTATCTAATTTAGTTATATCAGAACTGCGGCCATTAAAGATAATGGGGGTCGTGGGCCGATGAACGCCAGCCTCCGATGTATCTAACAATAAGAATACTGTTATAATCGTGTCATAATTATGTACTAAGATAGACAAATGGAGAATATGTAAGAAGACTATTTGACTATGGGTGATTCATAGAATTTCAATTTTTCTAAGCCTGACAAATATGCCCAATGAGGGGCTCACCACAGAGATGACTATCTGAAAAGCTAAATAAACTAAATTTATAGAACAGTCAAAAAGAAGCAATTAGATAGGGCAATTGATGTTTGAAGCGACACCAGCGGTATAAGTTACCCGCGTTGAAGGTACAATTCGGACGAAATAACAAATTTGATACAGCACCGGTCAGTTTTACGAATGTTTAGACAAGTATCTTCAAAGGCATACACATCATGGATTGGGTCTGTTGATACAGGTCGGACTATCCTACGGGAAACGACTTGATTTTCTTGCCGAGTCTATTTTAAGAACCATTAACTGTATGAGAATACAAGAGTTATTCGGTTATGTTTTACATATGAAAAATGTGAATTTATCTTGTGCAAGCATGCTTATCTTAATGTACACGATCCTGTACATATGCGATGATCTGTCAATTCATTTATGCGATTAGTACAGTGAAATCCCTCTATAACGCATCCTTTTACAACATATTTCCCTATATAACAATACTTTTCAAAATTCCCACATATTTATTCCATATCATATCGAAAACGGATGTCACGGGCCACTGGCGCAATTAAAACGGCGGCACAGCGAATTTTCATTCTCTGGACTACGTCCTGTTGAAATCTAGCATGACTATTATCCTGCAAAAAAGAGAGAGCCAGTGGGAGTTTGAGAATGAACGAAAACAACATTTATCCTTTATTTGTTATACTGTACATAGCGAATTTCTGCTATTACATAAATATTTATCGGTCCGGACCAAGTTGTTATAATGGGATTCCACTGTATGTGTTGTGAATTGTGGAGAAAAAACACGCAAAAAGTGGTTTCAATTCTGCTAAAACACAAGAACGTACGTCCAGAAGATTAGAAATCTTTCAATTGTACATGGCTTATTTCATTCAATGTTATAGTTTAACATACGTTTACTAAGGAAGTTAACTCGAGTCTTCGTAAAGTTAATATCAAACAAGAAAAATACATTAACGATGTGTGGCTCAATCAAGCAAAGTGATAAACACTTGACATGTTGTTACTGCAAGTAACGGATTGTACGACAGTACAGTAAGGGTCAGTAGAATACAATACTCGGCTCAAATTCGATCCACAGTCATTTTTACATTCTGCTAGGGTGATTCGAAATCACTATATGTATCATTTCCTAAGATAATCAAATATCCAATCAGTCTATAGCATAGGTTCCCAAAGTGGTCTATATTGACCTCAAAGAATCGATTTAGACTTTCGGGGGGGGGGGGGGGGGTCCGTATCAGTGATAATGAAAATTGTGGGTGCATGAAATGTGCCCTTTTTAATATAAGTATAAATAAAAAATGTACATGTTCTTTTTCTACAATTACCCACTCTAAAAAAAAAAAGCGATCAAAGTGAGAAGCACCGTGTCGACTGTCAAAAACACATTTTGAAGTTAACATGATTAGGAAAATTTAATATTATGCAGGCAAGAGATCTATGCATGAGAAACCAACAAAAAGATATCTGCGCAAGGGGTCTGGGGTCTACGGGACAAAAACTTTTAGAATCCACTGGTCTATAGCAACCAAACTGTATTTCATCATGCTATATAGCGACAATATGAAATGAGTGGGACATGTCTATAAACATTCGAGTTGACAGTCCAGGATGTTCACAACTAATTGAGACGTCAGCTCAGATTTAAAATTTGATTTAAAATCTCTTGGGATCCCACGAATATCTTGTATGGTTCGATTAAAGTCGAACAACTTTGAATTTTAACCACGGACCTGTAAAAAAAAAAAAATGGTTGCGTACTAAATTGGTAGCGTATCCTATTCATGATGTAGCCATCAACCTATCATTATTTGGTTGTAGTGATTTTCTAGGAAATGTATATGTATATATATATATATATATATATATTCAGTAGTGTGCCAGCAATTTCTGAAAGCTCAGGATGCACAATTGTCTGTGGCAGGGATCGAACTCAGTACCCTGGCCGTCACATACTCGTTCTGTACCACACTACCACAGAGCTGGTACAGTTTAAAAATAAAAATAGCTTCACTTATTTACACATGAGGTGTATCCTTGAATACAGTGTTAGGCCCGCATTTTTCATTGATCACCGGCATGCAACGGACGATACACGGTCAGCATCCAGCACCGCTTTTACTTTCCCAGAAGATCTGGTACTCATTTCCATTGGCTTTGTTTATAAAAGGTTCGTACACATTTGCTATATCAAAATTTGTTATTTTGCACACATTGTAATCCCAACGTGTGTAACTTATATCGCTTGAAACATGGTTGGTTGGTTGGTTGCTGATCCAGCGGTCCATGGGCTCATGCCCTTTGACCCGATACCATTGTGTGATATATGCATGTGTTTGTAAGCTGTTGTTTTGTTCCATATAATGTGTTCCATTTATCTGGCCCTGGAGGGTATATCACTTGAAACATCAATCTATTAAATACTTCTTGACTACTCTATACATTTAGTTTATTTATGTTTTCAGATAGTCATATCATGGCACTCGGCGTTATAAAAGATAATGGGGAAACAAGCCTTCTAAAATGACTCATATTACTATTCTCTTAATTTTCAGTGGCTGTCACACAGTGTAATCACAGTGTTCAATATTTCCAATTGAATTAGGAATTGAACAATGGTTCATCGAAACATGCACTAACGACTGAGCTACAGAGGTGTCCTTCAGTGGTCATAAAATACACAAGCGACGGACAAACATTTTTCTGTACGCCTGAACAATCATTCTACAATAGTATTTTGCTAAAATAATCCCCTTCCCCACACCATTCATATGTACTAATCAATCTAGACCTAGAAAACATTTAGCAGTAGAGAACATATGAAATTATACAGAAAATAGTAAAACAAGGGAAATTATATTGACATAGTGACTATAACAGCGGATGATATTCTATATACTGCTGTAAATACTGAAAACTCAGCTACAAAAAGTTTTTTATGATGCTTTCGGTAAAGAAGGGGATTTTAGCACGACCGTCTCCAATAACTGGAAACAGTCGTGGTTTTACATAAAAATAAGTTATTCCTACTTATTATGAATAATGTGATGTTACTCCTTACATTGAGTAGTTTTATGACGGTTATTGGTGTAATTCTTTCATTATTATGAGTAGTTTGCAGACGTTTATGTCTGTGATTCTTTCATTATTATGAATAGTATGACGACTTTTTGTGAAAAATCCTGTAATGAGGCGTTTTAACCATCTTGTTAAATTTCATAGTATTACATTTTGCTAAGTGGGTTGTTTGAACACCATAACCTCCCCCTTTTATCTACGGGCATGAATAAAACATGATAAAAAGACAGATGAGAAAGATAGCTCTTCAGATCTATATAACACCGACTCTTCTTCTTCTTTTCAGCGTTCTTTCTCAAACTCTCTCTGGATATCCCTTATAGCAGGACCATGGCACTACTAGATTTCTAGCAGTATGTAGTCCAGAGAATGGAAATGCTTGTGTCGCCGTTTTATTTGCACCAATGTCCCAGCACATCCGTCTTCTGCGAGACACCGACTCTAATATATAGATGCAGGTCTTGGACAACAATGAAATATCATAGGTGAAAATTATAGCCTAGAGATGTGGTTTTATAGAAGAATGCTGAGAATACATTGGACAGCTAGAAAAACTAAGAAAGAGGGGCTGAAAGATTCAAATGCAAGACGGGGAGGGAGTGGGGTTGGGGTTCTTAATAATATCAATCTGTATTTTTTGGACGCATTATGAGACAGGGAGTTTGAACAACATAGTTGCAATGGGCAAGATAGAAGTCATGAGAGATCACGGACGACTATATGTAGAAATATTGTATAGTTTGACATCTTGATATAGCAAGAGTCAGCAACGATCCTGATAAAACATTGAGGAAATAGAAAGTTGTGTAAACCCACTATAGTCTGCGCTAGTCGGCACGGCAGCTGATCATGCTGTTCATAATCCATCATTATCATATTAAAAGTGAACATATTCAGATGGTTGGGAAATGTAGATAGAATTATATGTTTATTGTTTTATTCCATGTGGATGATCGTACTACTGGCCCACACTTTCAGTCCATGTCTGGCATTGGTAACATATTATTGGTAGTGTAACACTTGCATATAACTTGTTTTTAAACTTTAATCTTGATCACATAAAGGAATACATCAGAATAATACATATAAAAATACTCATAGGATTATTGATGGACAACAAACAGCAAGATCTACACGAACTAGGGATAAGATATTAGAGCAAAAAGATTATTGATGAACACCATACATCAAGACATACAAGAAATACGAAATAGATATTAGAGAACATGCTCAGAGAAAGAGATGGACGAAGAGGAATGATATATGCAGCCATAAACATTGATGGTATTCAACTCTAAGATGAACAAGAAGAGGATTCATAGCTTGCAACTCTAAAATGAATAAGAAGAGGATTCATAGATTGCAACTCTAAAATGAACAAGAAGAGTATTCATAGCTTGCAACTCTAAAATAAACAAGAAGAGGATTCATAGCTTGCAACTCTAAAATTAACAAGAAGAGGATTCATAGCTTGCAACTCTAAAATGAACAAGAAGAGGATTCATAGTTTGCAACTCTAAGATTAATAAAAAGACTCAAAACTTACAACTCTAAGATGAACAGGAAGACTCATGGCTTGTGACTCTAAGATATGGCTTGTAACTCAAGATGAGCAGACTTATGTCTTGCGACTATAAGATGAATAAGAAAATCAATGGCGCTTGCAATTCTAAGATGAATAAGTCTAAAATATGGTTTATAACTCTAAGATGAATAAGTCTAAAATATGGTTTATAACTCTAAGATGAATAAGTCTAAAATATGGTTTATAACTCTAAGATGAGCAGATTCATGGCTTGTGACTATAACATATAACTTGGAACTATAAAATGAGCACACTCATGGCTTGCAACTCTAAGATGAATAAGAGGACTCATGGCTTGCAACTCTAAGATGAACTGCTCATAGCTTGCAGCTTTAAAATGAATAAGAATACTCATGGCTTGCAGCTCTAAGTTGAATAGACTCATAACTTGCAATTCTATGATGAGCAGACTCATAACTTGCAACTATAAGAAGAGCAGTCACAAGGCATGCAACTCTAAGATGAATAAGAACACTCATGGCTTGTAGCTCTAAGATATGGCTTGCAACTCTAAGATGAGCAGACTCATGGCTTGCAGCTATAAGATGAATAAGAACACTCAAGGCTTGTAGCTCTAAGATATGGCTTGCAACTCTAAGATGAGCAGACTCATGGCTTGCAGCTATAAGATGAATAAGAACACTAATTGCTTGCAACTATAAGATGAATATGAACACTCATGGCTTGTAGCTCTAAGATATGGCTTGCAACTCTAAGATGAGCAGACTCATGGCTTGCAGCTATAAGATGAATAAGAACACTAATTGCTTGCAACTATAAGATGAATATGAACACTCATGGCTTGCATGGTGAGAAGAAAAACACAATACATTCATGAAATACAAATATGCTCACATTCTGGAAATCAATAACAACGGACTTTTGACTGGAAACCATGTTTAATTGAAATTTACGTTGGCAACAGATACTAGAAATGACACCATTAAAAAAAAGAAAAATGAACATGATAACCAACCGTTTTAACAGCAACAACCGTGTGTGGTCTTGTTTAAGAGTACTCGTCCGATGCCATGAGGTTAGTGCACCGGGTAACTATTCTATCTGTTGAAGAGAGACTAGGGAAAATAATAAACTTTGAATTCTAGAACACATCTGTTTTAAATATCAGTGTCTTTGTTACTTGATGTTTCGGACACACCATCTTGAGAATCATTTTCGTTCCAAGCTGAAACATAAAAGTTTCACTTCGTGGACATTGCCAGAGATAAAGTGGTTAATGAAATCGTTGTCCCAGTGTTTCTTAACTGGTGTCATCTGACCCACACGGGGGTTCTCTAAAATAACACCTGTTGTGAAATATGCAGATTATGTTATATGTTCATAGTTAAAAAAAATTTAGCACGCAAAGACAAAATGACAAGTATAAGAATATTATTTATTTTCTCTAAATGTCCTGTTTGCCTTACATCACAGGTTCCCAAACTGTTTGTGACGTACTAATTAGGAGTTGCGAAGGGTTGTCTGCGGGATTATCGGCTGATACAGTAAACTAAAAAATAATATTGATTTTTAGCAATTTTAATCGTGAAATTGCGCATGATAGTTGACATATAATTTAAAAATATGGAATATCACCATGTGCCGTGCTGGGTAGCCTCGGGGATCACCATATTACTATATTCGCTGTACTATGTATCGGTTCCGCTACTGACTGCCATGCTGCACTGTATATCGGTTCCGCTGCTGACTCTGCCATGCTGCACTGTATATCGGTTCCGCTGCTGACTCTGCCATGCTGCACTGTATATCGGTTCCGCTGCTGACTCTCTGCCATGCTGTACTACCTATCGTTTCCAGTGCGGACTCTAATCTTATGGAGTGCGGTTTTTTTAATCAGCTGAGACTTTTTCATCATTCTTCTGAAGAACTGCAACTCTCTAATTTCCAAATTGTTTGTTTATTTATTGTCCATGAACGAAAATTCAACTGGGAAATTTGAAACTTGTTAATGAGGTACAACTTCAATAACTGCGTCCGCCACAACAACCAGCATCACCACTACTACTAGTTGTAGCTGGGGGATTTCACGAATAATATTTACCAAGCTAATCTCCAGAACAGTGCTGCGTAATCGCACACACTGTCATTCATCTAGGCTGATTAAGTGATCATTTGTCTCTTTGCATATACGTTGTGCCGCCAGCTAATGATATACAAGACAAAGGTCAGATACATCAAGATAAGAACGCTGCATGACTATCCTAAAGTCAGATACACCAAGATAAGAACGCTGCATGACTATCCTAAAGTCAGATACACCAAGATAAGAACACTGTATGACTATCCTAAAGTCAGATACACCAAGATAAGAACACTGCATGACTATCCTAACTTGTACACACTATTCTAGAGATGTACTTATTTTATGTGAGAATTGACTAAAACGGGGAATGCAGGCAAGTTTTTAAAAAAAAGTAACTTTCGCTAATACAAGACCTACCAACAGAATTCAGTCAAGACTTTTGGGTTATGTTTCCGATTAATCTCGTGAATTTTATTGGTCGGCGCTGGCAGGCGACACCCGGGCGACACAAAGTAATATTGTATATAGCTACGCAAATTATTGCAATAATTAAAAAAACTTCAAGTAAGATGGCTGATTCTGCTTTATTTGATTCTGCTGATAGGTCTTATTTTGGCGTTGGTCACTATCTTGCTGTAGCTCGTTCTAAGAGAATGCATATCTAGAAATCTATGTTCAACCAGCATTCCAGCGAGAACCTCGTGATACTATCAAATGAATCTGTAACGGTATCGGTAACTACATTAAGTTTGAATGTTTGGTCAATATTAAATTAAAACTACATTCAAATACATCATAAAATGAGCCACATCTATATTTCAAATACTCAGTATGTTGATTTCTGTACACAATGTACCAAGGTGCTTCAAATGCAAACTTTGGAGTTTGATAGAAATTGGAGTAACAATGACATTCTCTAGTAACCTGTTAATATTGTTGTTAAGAATGCCTAGAGTGCCATGTACGTATCATCTTAGTGTAGACGAAAAAGGTTGCGTTATAATAGCAGTTTAAAGGTGACCATACCACTAGTGATATGCACTAAAGTGGAGCAAGGTTCTGTTATCTGATGTTTATTTTATCAGTGAAGAGGTGAAACCTATAGAAATGAATCATCGAACGAAGAACTAAAATAGTGATGCTTTCATGGTAATCCAGCATAATATATCCAACGTAAATCCTAAATAATAATTACTAGATTATACCTCGGAGGCCATGGTTAGTCGAAACACAACTAATCTTTATTTTTGATGGTCAAAAATCTCTGATAAAACTAAACTTGACTGAAGTCCATGGTCGAAAGCAGTGTACCGCATTTCAAGGGGTACAAATTAAATGATCAGGTAGTCAAGCTATGAATGAAATAGTGCGGCGTCAGTTCTTTAAACTGTATACATTCATTGATAACTTGCTGGATATCAATCACCGCTTTTGGCAGTAGTGAAAATGAGTTAACTTTTTTGGTTTGTACACGTACCGAGAAACGACTCGATTATATAATCATTTAATGCAGAATTATTAATGTTTTTCTTATTTTACTTTTGACTTCTCTGTCAAAGTTTTAGATTTAAGTAATTGAACACAGAAGCAATAAACTCTTGACAACGCCAAACAGCTTCCCGTCATGGAAAACCATTGTCATCATAAGGTTCCGTGCCGACTCGTGTAGACAATCATTGATCTCCACAACTCTTTATTTCCTGTATCTTATCAGAATCACAGGTACGGCTACCGTGGTATTAAGTTCTGGTTCAGGGTGCAAAGAATAGGACCACTTTCTTCTTTCCAAGCATGTCGTAGGAGGCAGCTAAGGAAAGTTGACAACCTGTCACATGGGAAAAATTAATATCACTGCATGTCTTGTTTCAATTTATTACTTGTGTCTTCTACCAATGGTCCCCACAGATGACAAAGAGATGCAGTTTAGTGGACATTGTACCTTTGTCCTTTTGTGCCAAAATCCTAAACTTGGTGGGAAATGTTCGATGTGCCATTGCTGAAGATTGTTCAGCAAATTTCACAGAAAAATAATGAGAAAATTGGCCCAGAAGTTATGCTATCCGGATAGTTGGAATGTCTTAATTCGTGGACCCAACATGAAGACATACACCCACCTCCTAACACAACCATGTCTTTTTTGAAACAATAAATCTTATGCGAGTCAAGCAATGAGTCTCCTTCGTTACTCAACTGCGGGTAGGACATGTTATTCTGTCACAAAGTCTATGTATGGACTATTAAGAGCTACATTCTCACATCTAAATGGAATATTTTATCATCATCATCATCATCATCATCAGGATCCTTTTTGACTCTGCAATGTCACAATGTCAGACTATCTAATACTTTCGCATTGGTGTCATACAAAATACATTGGTTTCTTAAATCGCAATTTTGCAATACATCTATAGTCCGCTCATTCTGTCATGAACACGTTTGACATTTTCTCCTCTCAAAAACTACTTGATGTAGTGCAGTAATTATTTGCATATCGGGTACTTTATGTGCCCCCCCCCCACACACACAATTGATTATTTCCCTTTCCTATGTTCATCATACAACGGATACTTATTTACTACTGTAAATTTTTTTTTTTAGGGTAGGAGAGTTTTAAGAAAGATGTGTTTTACATAACTAACCCTAAGCCTAAATAAATTAATAGTTAAATTAATAAATACGTATCTATTGTAGGATGAACATAGGCAAGGGAAATAATCAAATATGGGTGGGGGGGGGGAGGAGGTATATTTCCGTAATGAACAAAATATCTTGTTTTATTGTGTATGGCCCTAGTCATAGGTTGTTCTTACTTCAATATCAGTTAGTCCTTTCTGTGATCGTTTCGACAAACTATAAGAAAACGTGAATCAAACATGAAATATTAGGGTATAATACTGTTTTACTTTGTTTGAAGGCGTATCTACATATGTACACCATGTAGGAAACGATGTAAATGATTGGCAAACATCTATAACCAAACTATTTATTTATGTTTCGAGAAAAATTGTTGACACTGCTTTTTATCTCGAAATAAAGTTTGATTTACTTCAGTCCGTATCTGACGATTGGATAATATTGTAATATCGACAAGTGTTACTGACTGAATAAACTGCCATTCATCAAGTTACCAGTATTCGTCTTCTTGGAACACATGATCGAAATGTGTTTCCATAGCTCAATATATGTTTTCACTACGGCATCATGTGTCAGAACGATGACACAAGACCGTCTGCATTAGAAGACCTCTGTACAGAATTAATTCGGATTTCATTCGGATTTCATTCGTTATGTTTTTCATTTTTATCGTGATTTCGTTGGTCACTATTTATATACTTTGAGTCATATGCCAAAATTAGCCACGGCGACTCCAAGTAAATAAATAGTGATTAACGAAACGTAAGTTCTTTGTTTTCTTAGTTGTTTTAGTTTGTTTCACTAGATGCTTCAGATTTCAAATATGTATTGTCAAAATTAACATTTTCATTTTTAGTCAAGTCCACATTGTGTTACCGTGCTGGAGATAGTTGGCATTTTGTCTTCCTGTGCTACAAAAGTATGATAGGATGAATTGTCCATTACAATACATGAACTTCTATCACAAATTGGGAGAAGTAATGTTTTCATCCAATTATGAAAAATATATTCATTGTTTTCAGTATGTTAGTCTGTATCATCTGTTTAAATTGAGGAAACATTTATCATCCATGCAAAATAATTCGTATATTATTACAATAACCTGCTTCATAGTTATACAAAATAATTCGTATATTATTACAATAACCTGCTTCATAGTTATACAAAATAATTCGTATATTATTACAATAACCTGCTTCATAGTTATACAAAATAATTCGTATATTATTACAATAACCTGCTTCATAGTTATACATTTGCACTTCACATTCATTGTAGATGTGATATGTGATCAGGAACAAACGTTATGCAAAGATCACTTAAACAAAATTCAAGCTACGACAATGGCTGTCATTTGGACTAATAACGTTATCCTATTTCTGTTTTCAATAGTAGACCAAATAATGTCACGGTAAATATGACACTGTAATATCATGATTACTTCCAATGACATATTATTACAGTTAAAACATATTTATCTCTGGTGAAACACAAACATATACTGCCAGCACTATAAGTTTGTATACAAATACAGCCAATGTTTTAATAACACATTTTTGTGACAGATGCAAAGGGCTTCACGTTGCTCTTGTATGTTTCCCAGAATTTGACAATAATCAATATTCTAAAATTACCTTCTCGTGGTGCACCCAGGAAACTTACATAACACCGCTGCGGCTGCGTTCCTCACTAGCACGTTTAGGTTCCGTGTAGGGTATGGAGGCTATAGATGAAATGGGAATTAATTACCAAAAAAAACACCAATCAATATCTTCGGCACCTCTCAGCAGACAGCCAGCGGCACTGTCGGCACACAATGACATAAGATAATCCGGCATGGTCAACTGGAATGCAGATGCAATAGAGGTGCGATCAATGTAAATGTATGTACAAAATATCAAAACTACGAACGATTTTTAGAAATAAAATTTCAAATGTTTTCACGAGAATATGAACGGACTATAGTCATAAGTGTTAATTTTTTCATAAATTTGACTTCCTTGATCATTCATTCTCCCCTCCCTCCGTTGTCCGTCTCCTATGTGTTTTATCATTATATCGTCTAGACACTAAGACCTAGTATTAATTAATACATTAATTAAAATATGCAATGCTTGTCACCCTACATTGTTGGCTATTAACTGACACACCGCTAATCAGCTGTTACATGTTGGGGCGTTAATCTGTTGTTAACTGCTGAAACTTCCTGAGAAAGGTTCACCATAATCTGGTCGCGACATCTCAATCGTTTATGAACGTGACTTTGTATCAGACGACCGTATTCTCCGCTGGCTGGTATGTATCAGTTTCCTGTTTGACACCAATAATTGAAACTTTAAGTTGTCCAGTGCGGCAGATATTTCTGGTCACACTTTAGAAAGAAATATTTTGATATTGTCAAATATGTTATTCTCATGAGTAAATTAACCGTTGATATAAATGTCTTCACAAGTATTCAGTTGATGCAGCCTTCTCTTCAACACTTTTATGATAACCATGTCCATGAATTACGTCAACAAATAGGGCGGAGAAAGGGGAGAGGTTCTGAGAAGTTAAAATAATGTGAAACACAACATGCACAGTTATCGTACTTTATTCAGTTTTTATGCTAACATTTTTAAGGGAATTAATCTAGAGAAGGCATCCGGGGGGGGGGGGCACATGGGGGGGGGGGGAGTGTCGTGTCCGGACAGACATAACTTATCAGGAGTGGGGGTGGGGATTCTCTGAATTCATAACAATGGTTGATAAGGGATAAAAATGGCTAAACAAGATATGTAGACGGGATTTCTGGACAACCGTTTATTTGTAATGTTACCTAGAGTAAGGTAGTCATGAAGCCGACATCATGGATACTAAGGTGGTAAAATGCCTTGTCGCCCGTGTGTTGCCGGGGCCCGAAAGGAGAGCAAAGAATAGCAAAACTGTTTACCTTCCATGAATGTCGTAAGAGGCGACTAAGGAGGTTATGGAATGGAGTTGACTGTCCCATCCCGTATAGGGGCAGTGACCCACAGCTATGCTGAAGTAGGATGTGTCAGGGTGAAATCCGCAGATATAGCAGCAATGCTGTAAACCATGACACAACGCATTCCGTTCTCCGGACTACATCCTGCTAATCTGCAGGAGTTTGAGAACAAATGCAGAAGAAGAAGAAAAAGAAGAAGAAGAAATGCTTGGAATCAAGAGGTTTATCTGGGCACATGACTTCTTGTTTACAAATGCATTGTCCAAATAAATTCAAGTAGGAAACATGAAGACAAATGAAAATAATTCTTACAGCTGACGGGAATTGAGCCAAGTCCGATCTAGCGGCACCGAATCGCCTCGCAACTGAAGTATAAGCTAATGTTTGAAGCAACATTGTAATGTCTGTATGTTATTTGTGATTACAAGAGGGCATTTAGCTCCTTGTAGTACGAATATATAAATACAAATAAATCATATATAAATACAATATGGATGTTCGTTGTTGGTGTAATAGTTCATGTCTTGATTGATCCGTTCTCTGTGACTTGAGTACATAGGTTGAATGTCTTGACGAGATTAAATCTGTTTTTGAGGAAATGGTTGGTCAAGTACGGAAATCCTGTTTACTTGAGTTGTAAGGCGATTCGGTGCCGCTAGAACGGACCTGGTTCAATTCCCGTAAACTGTAAGAATTATTTTCATTTGTCCTCATGTTTTCTACTTGAATTTATTTGTATAAGTTATTATTTATAGCAACAGTGTGCTGTCTCTATGTTATGTATGTGTACCAGAGGGCCTTGATGTCCTAATAGTACAAATGTATATGTTCTATGTTTGTATTACTGTGGATAGTACAATACGTGTACGTTATGTAGTAATAGTCTTTGTCTCGATTGATCCGTTCTCTGTGGAGCACATAGGTTGAATGTCTTGACAAGACCACATCTTTTTTTTGGGGGGGGGGGGGGATGTGGTTGGTCAAGTACGGAAGACCTGTTTACTTAATCTCAAGGCGATTCGGAGCCGTTATAACGGACCAGGTTGACAACATCTTCTCCGTAGGGAGTTGAAAGTGAAAGAATGGAAGACGAATAATGAGAACATCTGCTCCGTGGGGAGTTGAAAGTGAAAGAATGGAATAAATTTGTTGAAACCATCTGCTCCGTAGGTAGTTGAAAGTGAAAGGATTGAAGAAGATTGTTGAGAGCATAGCTCCGATTGGAAGTTGAAGAACAAACTACTTGAAAACATCTGCTCCGTAGGGAGCCGAAAAGATGGAAGAACAAATCTCTTGAATACATCAGCTCCGTAGGGAGCTGAAAAGATGGAAGACCCAACTTCTTGAAAGCATCTGCTCCGCAGGGAGTTGATAGAATGGACGATGTTTGTTAAAGGCATCTGCTCCGGAGGGAGCCGAAAAGATGGAAGAGCAAATTTCTTGAAGACATCTGCTCTGTAGGGAGTCGAAAAGATGGAAAAGATGGAACTCTTGAAGAAACCGAAAAGATGGAACTCTTGTAGACATCTGCTCCGGTTGAAAGTTAAAGAACAAAATTCGCGTAGACATCTGCTCACTGGGAGTTGAAAGGGTAATGAACAGATAAATCTTAGTTTTGAAACTAATTTTACCAATTCTAGAATTGGGTACGGAAATGTGAAGACAAGTGATTGCTCTTTAATTTGATTCTGTTTTTGTTATAAAATTCAAAAATAATATATTTGTCTTGGCAATGTAGCGTAGTAAGAAAACTGGGTAATGTTTTTCAAGTTTGCACGTGGTAGGTGGTAGGATCGTTGTCGATGTGAACGCGAGGTGCGAAACATCTACTTTCAGTGTGACGTTGGTAGTTTCGGGTCGTTATTGTCCTTCTAAATGATTCTCTGAGATTCCGTTTTATGATTATCGTCATGAACAGGTTACATTTAGCTCCTAGACCAACTAGAAAAAAAAAATCCTTCTGCATTTTGGTGTCTAACGTACTGCACGTGTGTTTCCGGGACATGAAAAAGGGGTAACGAATAGAAAATTTCGCTGTCATGTATATCGTAAGAGCGACAAAGGGAGTTGGGTGCAACGTTGATCGTCGATGTGATGAAGCTTACTGAAGACCCATGCCTTGATTGATGTTTTGGAATCATCTATTTTATCTGCATTATGCCTCTAGATTGTAAGAAAAGCACGGAAAAGTCTTTTCAGTATTAGAAGACTGATAGTTCGTGGCATTGTATTCTACAGCAACATATTGTGTCAACCTATCATTAAAGTAATAGAAGACTCTTTGGTCGTGACATTGCATTCTACAGCTACACATTGATACAAACTATCATCTTTAACTTGCAAAAGTTCTGGAAAACATTTTCATAAAAAATAATGTAAAACAAACACAAACTCTGAAGCTAAGGTAAAATACCAATGCCTGGCATAGGAAGTAAGAGTCACACAAACTAGTTTTTGTCTGAAATTATATCATCATCATCATCATCATCATCATCATCATCATCATCGCCGTCATGGTCGTAGTTATCATTATCAGTATCAGGCAGAGCTTTGAACAGGGTAATGAAGTTTTACTAATCACTGGAAACACAAATAATAACATATCAATACACATCGGCATTTCGACCAAAAGACCTTTTTCAAGACTACATATATAACAAAGAAGGACAAGTAATAAAGGCACTATTGACCTTCACATGGCAAAGCAAAATATAGATTTTGCCCCGGAATGGTTGAAACTAGGTCAGAAGTGAAACAACACAAACATAACATAGACAAAATAAACCCAAAAACATTGGTGAAATAAGATAAACAGAGAAATGACTGACCAACATATATCATCCATACGATTGAAGTCCATTGATCCCAAAGAATTAATCGTGTCAAATTGAGATATATATATATATATAGCGTTTCTCTAGTAGCGTTTCTCATAATAGTTTTAATAATTAAATACAATTAATGTATAAAAGTAGTACAAATCCAAACCAGCTTTATCTATTACTAGGACAATTATTATGATGTTCAGTTGATCAAGATCTTCAGCGGTCGATAATAATGGATGACATCTACACTTACTTCCAATATCTAAAGTCTTAAATCTGTAAATGAAAATGAGAATGGACAATTTAAAAAAATGGCTAATCTAGAAGTGTTGTGAGAATTACAATTCTGGGATCAGAAACAACATCACAAACAAGGAAAATGACGTTTCTTGACCATTTTAAGAAACATAATAGCGTGGGAAATTTAACATTGACAGTAATGGTTGAAGGTTACAGAAAAAAGGTTTCTCAAAACGCCATGGATAAATGTTGATACATCATTTTTTTTTGGCTTCCACACGTCAACTTAATAAACATTGTGAGGATTACATAGTTTTTCGAAGAATACTACATTTTGGAAACAAGTCACATGAAGAATGAACCTTATGTGAAACAAGTCATATGAAGAATCAACCTTACGTGAAACATGTCACATGAAGAATCAATCGTACGTGAAACATATCACATGAAAAACGAATCTTACGTGAAACATTCACGGATATTGTATGTATTTCAACTTTCTACAAACATTATCTAGATCAGAGGTTTACAATCTTTTTTTGCCCGTAGCCCCTTTAACGACAATAACATATTCAGTGTGGAGCATGTCCACATGCGTTAGAGCGTTAGTTTCCCATCAAGTTGAGAACCATTGATCTTGATCACAAGAGAAGAAACAGATTTGTTTGAACACGTTCAAAACCTAAAACATTTCTAAAACAAATAACTTTACAAGATCTCATCAGTTTTCAAAAATGTTATGAATCTACCACGCTGGCCAACAAAAAAATACAAAAAAATGCAATTACAGCTGCAACTCAAAACATTATTTCGAGTATCTGTATCTCAGCCAATTGCTTTTCTTCCCGCCTCTTTAAGCGCACTTAACAAGAACAAAAACATAGCTCGGAAAAAGTTGTGGATCTCAAAGATATATTTCTGTTCGCTTAACGTTCAAATCGTTTGGAAAAATGATTCTTTCTACGTGCAAATGTTTTCACTATATGTTGCTTTCAGCTTCGTCTCCAACAGGTAAGAAATTACCTGTTTTTGCAAACATTCAGATTGAAAAGGATAAGAACAGAAATGGAAACGACATCAGGTAAACCACATGGTATAACTGAGAATATTTTAAAGTTTTACAAATGCAATATTTTATTTAGCCCTGTTGAACTCCTGATTGAAAGATATATCTAGAGTCTAGAGCCTACATTGTAAATTAAAAAAAATAATTCTAATAGAAAAAGTGGCAGCTTACGATCTTTTCCAATTATTTGCTGTTTGAGAATCTGTTCTCGAGAACTTTCCATCACATCCGGGCTGCTATCAAGTCTCTGTGTTGTTTGTATACAAGGAGATTATGTCTCTAGGAGATTATCCTACTCATAGAGGATCAGTATCAACTGAATATGGTTAAGTCAGAGTCATATTTTGTCTAGTAACTAGATACTGGGTAATTTTCTATGAGAACATCATATCTGTGGTTGAGAACTTCATTTCTTGCGAGTGGTAAATCTACTTTACGTTGTCCGCAGATCTCAGAAACTGAGCCATTTTGTCTGGAACTTGTTCTAGACAGAGAAAGATTATTGGCAGTGTTGTGGCATAGATTGTTGTCCATGAAAATTTCCCACATTAAGATTATATACAATTTGTCCGTTGTCTTACCTATCTGTTTAGCTATATTTATTTATCTGTCTATTTACAATTTGAACCATTCAATAATTTTTTTTTAATTTAAGGGGCTGCATTTCGAAGACTTGCATCATACTGAGAACATCTACTGCACGTCCCTAGCCCTGAATATATTCAGCAAAAAGATAGCTCTCACAATACATGATCACATGTAGATTACACGTATTGTACAATTGATCACAGAAGAACAACAAATATGTTTTAAAATTAAATCCTAAAATCACTTTGGCGGTCAAATCTCTGGACATATACTTCAGAAGTTGTAGTTCGCCGATCCACAATGTCCATTATTTTTGAAAGTGCAACGACTTGATATAACCAAACCGATCTAAAGTTCGCGGTTGAAAGAAGAGTACCTCCCCATAGGAAGTACTTTTTATTTTGAAATCAAGGAAATCCATCTGAGATAAAGAGATATAAGAACTATTTATTGAAAAAAGTATCAAAATTTACTGTATTATGAATACTTTCTGAACGCACAGTATCTTTAAGCCAAACGCGTGTGTATGGATCCGAAACATAGATCACAATGCAAGGGAAAACCACAAAATTATGAAGCTTCATAACGGAAGTCTAAGTAGGATAAAGGATTTACGCCGGTGTTGCCGGGACCCAAAAGGAGTAAAAATAGTGACAGTATGATTTGTTATGCATTTCGTAAGAGACGACTGTGGTAATTCTTCGGTGTGGGTGACTAACACAGATGAAGGTCAAAGTGACACATTGGCCATACTGAAGTAGATGTTGAGCCGAAAGGCGCAGATATCGCATGTTTGCTTGTAAATTATGACAGAAAGCACTCCGCTTTCTGTACTATATCCTGTTATTCTGCAGGAGTTTGAAAATGAACAAAGAAAAATAAAAATAAATGGCTTAATTTAGTATAACAGAACCACCAATGAGGTATTTACTAAAACAAGTAAGCACACAACAGTAAAGATAAAAATATGGAGGAAAAAGCGAGAAAGAAATAGAGAGGAGCTTTATAATCAACAACATAGATGCATTAAACATACCAAAAAGAAGACTGCAGAACAAAATAGCAAGACAAGCATTTTCTAGAACCCGCATGCAGACAAAATAAGATTAAGATTGGGGATAAAGAAAATTCCCGGAAAATAAATTTAGATACAAATATAATAGATTGGGCATGTATGTTTACATATCTACATTAATCACTAATTTTAATAGTTAACCGGGGTGCAAAGGTTACCGCATTGCTCTCGGCGGACCCTGGGTTAACTGATAATCAAAATCCCAAAAGTACCTCTTCGTGGTGCGCCCTGGAAACAGAAGCACGCAGCTCGTGCAGCTTCTGGCAAACACTTTTGGGATCGTGTCCGGGAATGTGGAGGCAGCAGACAGAATGAGATTGTTTGCATAGACAAGCAATATCTCTGACACCGCTGTGCCAACACATACAGCGTCATTGTGGACACACAGTGACGTAAGACAGTCCGGTCCGAGCATTAGAGGGGCGACCAAAGCAATTGACGCGAAAGAGCTAGATGCATAGAGAATTGAAAATATAACATACTAAGTACAAAGGGAGGGCAGTACAACACCAGAGGGCAACGCAATGTGCAAAGAGATAAGGGAAAACGTACAAAGGAAACCGAAACTAAAAGTTCTGTTAGCTCGAAACAAGGATCTGGTTACCGGCACTCCTTAGGGACAGAGACCCAACTGTGGTCTCTTTTTGAGGCAGACTGGCTCAACTAAACTGCCGAGTTTTTTCCTATACCAGAAACACGCTCGCGGAGAGAAAGAGTTCATTACCCAATGGGCTGAAGCACAAACGGGAAAAAGTTGTTCAGCTCGAGAACACACTTCAAGTCCCCAGTGCTCCAAAATGCGGGGTGAGTTTTAGCTTGGACGAGGGTTCACGATGTTCGGTGAATGACACCTCGGCAAGGAACGCGAAAGCCTGGTCCAACTCTTCAATCATGTTCTTCTTAAACCGAAACTAGGCTTGAAGATGAGAAACGGTTCAGTACCCAAAGGGCACAGCCACAATATGTCTAATTACACGAGGCAAATTCACTGGCTGTGGAACGCGTTGTGCGAGATCTACATGAGTGACAATCGTCTCGGCGAAGTCAAATAACACCCGCCGCCTGTCGTCAGATACGCAGACTGTCACAGGCTAGGGAAGCCCACTACCCGAATTAAAGGCATGACGAAAATGGATGTGCTGAGCCTCGAATGTCCGGGCCACATAGTGAGCCTATCGAGGTGCAAATAACACAGTTCTACTGTGGAACTAGCAGTGCAACGTACTTCACGATTTTTCGTAGTGATTATCAGAGCCAATGCAGAAGAAGAAAAAGAAAAGTTAACCGACCTTAATTTTGCATGATTGGACATGCATGTCAACAGGTTACGCTATCAAAAACAGTTATGCAAGGAATCTTCCAAGATGGAAGGAACCAAGGAAAACAAAGAAAATCATTGGAATACAAGATCAAAGACTGAAAGTACGTTTTTTTTCAATACTCATCAGCATCGTTGAAAATGAAAATCAACGAAAGATTACGTGTTGATACATATCAAACACTAACCACTACAAAAGTGATGGGTAACGAGCTTTACATGCGCATGTCATGGCGAAAATGGATATGCTAAGTCTATGTAGCGCAAACTTAAACGGTGGCGCGATGTACCGGAACTTCACGTCCGGAAATCACACAGATATTCATGATTGGTTATTTGAGAGTGAACGGAGAAGAAGATATGTGTACGAAGTTGATGTGAAGGGAAATGTAAGAACTTAGAACATACAAGTATTGGAGAATTTCGTTGAGGATCCGTACTCCACCAGGATGTAAGGAGCTGTTGATAAATCACGTCAACAATTAGGGGGAGTGCTGAAGAAGTTTGATAGTTGTTGACGAAAGAGAAGGAGTGGGTTGACTAAAGTTGACGTCAATAATACAGCTTTTATACACCAAGTAAAATGTTTGAATTTGAAACGTTTTTAAAACGTAGAATAAATCATGTATTGTTTTCGCTATTTTTCTGCTTCAAACATTCAGTGCCGGGGAGAGGGGCATTTTTTTCGACATAATTAAGCGGAGGGGTCCCTGAAATTTTGACAGTTGGTGACAAGGAGGGAGGGTTTTTAGGAGGGGGGGGGGGGGGTTTAACACAAAAAATTTATAGTCAGCCCGTATTGCAGTGAATAAGTTGAACTATAGTTCAAAAACATACCTGTTATTAATAATAGATTCAGCGGAACAATATGGGATCAAGGGTCCATGTATATACTGTCAATTAGCGGGACGTGAAACGACCTTACATATATTTCACACGATTAATATTTGTATTTGTTGGTTCACGCACATTTATTTACCTCGCTCAATGACATGACACCATTTGCAGATCTTGTCGTCGGAATTCAAAATGGCTAATAGTATGGAGATTAAAGCTTGCAATGATTTAATGGTGTTTATATTTTAAAGATATGAGATACTGTTAGAATTTAGACTTTGGGCCGGGGAGTGGAAAATTAGCCTCGGTGTTAGAACTAATTCTAATGCAAACCCACTTTCCGATTAAAAAAATTCTATTTGGTAACTACTTTGAAAGGGAGACAAAGGATTTTACTATTTGTTTATATTTTACGTCTGATGGGAATATTTAACATTGGGAAATTTTATATTCATTTAAATATGTCAAGACGAAAAAAATAGGGAGAAGGGATACTTACAACGTTGCATTTCTAGCGAATTCGATAGTCACAATAGTAGTTCAATGTCATAGTATCACACTGTGCGCATACTTTCCCATTCGCAAGTACTCCTCGCGATTGCAGCAATTGTACTGCGTTTTTGTCAGTCCCAGACAAATTCAACATACCTACAACGGCCATTTTACTAAAGATGTGTTGTGGAAGAGTGAGGTTATGGAAGTGTGACGTCAAAATAATTGTACAATAACATTAGCAAGCTCTAAAGAATACGACAAAAGCGAATGTTTTGAAAAGTGTAAACGTGAAATTCTACATGGACACTTGATTCCGTGTTGTTCTGATTCAGCATAATAAATATTGCTGAAATGTACGTTGGTTGCTGATCCAGCGGTTCATGGGCTCATGTCCTTTGACCTAATGCCATTAAATGGCATTATATTGCTGGCAAGTCTGTGGATTTCGGCCCACCCCGGGACAGAGCCATAGAATATCACAACTCCAGGAAGGTAAGTTTCAACCTATGCACTGCTCCCATCCACTGTAGCCAATATATGGTTCACTGTGCTCATTCCCCGCCACCAATTGACTACTGGTTATGTCGAACTTCTCTATTGCCCTAAGCATGCGGCCAAATGTTCAAGTCAAAAGGATTGTCATGTCCTGAGTCACTGTGCCTCTATGATGGGTCTCAGCCATAGGAAACATCAGTGCTGTCAATATCCTTCTCCCCAGTGCTGCATGGTACATCTCTGGTTCCCTCCCAACCACAGAGGGTGCATACATATATATTCTGGTACACATAAATATTTCAACAACAAAACAACAGCATAATTGTATAGATGACGTGCTATGAGGATTCTATAAGAAGATGGCCTCAATATAACGGCATGTCATCCACTAAGGTTTTCTGTTGCATGGGTGGTTTGTCGTTTGTCTAGTGGGCCATTGGTGAAACCCACAGACGCAACCACATACGTTGAAATGTACGTATGACAGCAACATCTACCTTCTCCACCTGCTGATATTTTTCTTTTGTATATATTTGAATGTTTACAGGACGCATCTTGTGGAAAGTATTTAATTTCACTATAATCGTTCAATGTTTATTCGTGAACCATTTTTTCTGTCCGTCGTGTGTGTATGCACCATGCTTCATAAAGGCTTTTTTGTCGAAACGTCGTATTTGTGTTGTTTTTAATAATGTGAAAAATATCATTAATCTTTGTCTTTACTTTTCGTTTATTGCAATGACACTAGATTGTCACAAGTATAAGCGCAGTTAATATTTATATTTAGAGATTTTTTTCAGTAAGAGCAAAATGTGCTAGTTAAGTGTCAGAGACGTTCCCTTTGGTGATAATTTTGTTCATTTTAACTTTTTCCTTCCTTTTCAGATTAATATCTTCGTCGGCAAATTATAAAATGGTCTTGTCTTGAAGAGGCAGCCAATCAAAGAAGGAGATAGGATTGCGTAGATTGCAGCTAAGAAACGCAAGGTTGGGATTCATACGATTCCAGAAAACATGTATTCTAGTGGATACGTCACACCTGACATTGTTACGACCGCCTACTTGAAATAAAGGTGGGATTTTTAAAATCAATTTGCAGGAAGCGTGGAAATGTGTTCTGAGACAGTCTATATACCAGATTTAATAGCCGACT
>CM067322.1:73403866-73431644 GCA_034231615.1 Meghimatium bilineatum
ATCAGATATATCCTTGTGTATCAGATATATCCTTGTGTATTAAACATATCCTTGAGTAGCAGACATATCCTTGTGTATTAAACATATCCTTGTGTATCAGACATATCCTTGTGTATTAGATATATCCTTGTGTACCAGATATATCCTTGTGTATTAAACATATCATTGAGTAGCAGACATATCCTTGTGTATTAAACATATCCTTGTGTATTAAACATATCCTTGTGTATCAGATATATCCTTGTGTATCAGACATATCCTTGTGTATCAGATATATCCTTGTGTATCAGATATATCCTTGTGTATTAAACATATCATTGAGTAGCAGACATATCCTCCACTACAAAACATTTTCATTCCTTCCTTACATGTAACAATTTTAAAACGTTTTGTTTTACGTTAATGTAAATATATAGTTCGCATATTACTTTTTGATTGTTTCCTGTTTTCACACAATAAAAAAAAGGATTCTATACGTGGTTCCATAGTGGTCCAATTTATCAAGTTTTACAGAAATCCTCAAGTTTTCAGGAATTAGATTTAAGAACGAACACATGGACAAATAATTTGTTGAATTGAAAGAGGGCACGTGAGAAATCGACCGTGAAAACAAAGTGAGCAGACAACGTAAAACTGGACCTGGGACAACAGAACAGTTTGGAGTAATGATGAACAGCCAATAACATAGTTCATTGAATAAGTAATTGTGCTGGAGGCCTGGAATCTTAATGGCTGAAGTGTTAAAAGAGAAAACTGAAAGCTGGAATTCAAAACGGCAAATCTCACAATGAAAAGATGCTTACAGTGTCAGATTCGAATGGTTGCACATGAATGACTTGTATTAATATTTCGCAGTTGCTACTGTTTGTCTCTTATGGAATAACACAAATATCATAAAGAGTTTTCTCGTGTCAAAGATAATCTCGTCGCTCTAATGACTATAATAATTTGTCTTCATTATAGGCAGTCGCGTGCTTTTGACAGCAGACACGCGTATTTCTTGTGTTAACAAAGAACCGAGCAGAAAAAATACACAACATAGGCACTGTTAATAATACAGGATATGCTTAAAGTACGTACAGTAGATTTTATGCTTGGAATAAGTAGACCTTGAAATTAATCAACTGAAAGCTGATAATGCTGCGGGGGATGTAGTATCACAGATGGATCTGTCAGTATGGGCAAGAAATTTACTGCGGATTTGTCTACGATGATATTCTAAAATGGCAAAATTACTGTAAAGGGACAAACAAGACAACTTCCAGCAAGATGACCGTAGTTGAGACTTTTACAATGACTTTCTAATAGATCTTTCACTTAGACTTCGTTTACTAGAAGTACAGTTGTAGTTTTAAATCGAAAAATTGTACTTGCTTCGCAAAACTAAAATCCAACAGGTAGATCCAGGAAAAAGGTAACTTAGTTTTGCTAACACTAGATAACACACACAATGACACACACAAGTCAACGTTTCGACCAAAAGGCCTTTGTCAAGACAGACAATAAACTTAAAACATATAATAGAAAGCGAACAGTAATAATATCAATCCAGACTACCCATACCTATGTGACCGTCGATATTATTACTGTTCGCTGTTTGCAGTTTTACACCGTCACAGTGGCTTTGAAAGATCACAACGGACGTTGTCGATATGTGTACATGATACCAGCAGCTAATTCTGACCTCTGGATCTGACATGGAACTACCACACTGGACGTGGTTAAATTCGTGATAAACAGTGAGAAGACTGATTTACACCAGAAACATCCATGACAGTTAGAGATGGATAGAACGATGAGTTAAGAGAAAACTACCGACACATAGAAATAACACTGAAATCAGCTACATGGCCCTCTGTATGAGCTTCAGAGGATAATTTTATTGAGGAGACAAAATTAGATATAGACATATTTAACCAAACAAAATAAGAAGAAGACGTAGGGGAGAACGACTGTTTCTGGGATGAGGACACGACCACTGATGACTCATTCATATTACCATTTAAGTTGTTTGTCAATTGTCTATTGTCTTTCCCCATGTGGTTTGTTATCCGCTCTTGGCGTTAAGCGTAGGAGTGATTGGAGCTAGAGCTTGTTCCAAGGCCAAATGTGTCGCCTCGGCTGTGCTATGGCCGTGATTGTTCAACATGTCCCTGACGTTTTGTATCCATTTTTTTTCGTGGACTTCCTCTGGCTTCGTACCCCGATCTCATTCGGTTATATTCCTGTATGGGCAACTTATTGTGTTGCATTCTCATAATGTGGCCAAACCACTTGATCTGCTGCCTCTCTATGTATTCTGTGCAAGGTGTTATACCTATTCATTCCTTGGTGTCTTCATTTCGTAATCTATCAAGCCTGGTGACCCCTGCAGCGTTCCTCAATCATTTAATAAATTTGGCATTAATCGTAGGAGAAATAAGGCTAGGCACTTACAGGTCAGTTAGTAGTGTGTTTAATCAACGTAAAAAACATAATAATTACTCATGAATTATTGTCGGTCGGTTGGTTTGTTGATGATCCACCGGTCCATGCGATCATGCTCTTTGACCAAATGAACTATAGTCATAACACAGGTTTTTCGATAACTCATCAGCTGCCTAGCTAGTGTTTACCCAGAAATCGGATAACCTGGGCCAGATATTGAAGCAAAGAATAGCGACGTGCATGTAATGCATGTAGTAAGAGGGGGCTAGATAGTCTTTAAGTTGAGGCTGACTTTCTATCCATTAGAACAACTTTTCTCATAAGGGGTTCCTTCGTAGGGTTCCGTGACAGGAGGCTAGGGGTTCCGTGAGAAATCGTGATGAACTGATACCGTCAGCAGTAGAGAACTCTGTACAGAAAGTAAACAAGACTTTGTTCGTTACGTTTTTTATTATTACGTGCTTTTTTTAATAATTATTTATTTACTTGGAGTCGAATTCCAAAAAAGCCAAGACCGACCAACGAAATGGACGGAAATAAAAAAAATCCGTGCATTTAATACATTTTAAATAGATTTAATACATTTTAATCTATTTTTTAATGTACGGAAATAAAAAAAAAATCAGCCTTCAGGTTATGTTTACTTTCTGTACACAGGTCTTTATTAGAGCATGGTCATGAATGAACGTATGTATTTTAAGTTATTTTTGTTTTGAATTTCATATTCGTAATTGTAGTACACGCTTACGACATAATGGACGTTTTGGCTACTATAATAAAGTTTTCAAACTGTGAAATCATTTAAACATCATAAAAAAGATTGTTATTGTTGTTATATATATATATATATATATATATATATCGCATACGCCTATTCATCGCATATAACAAAAAAAAAGCTTTTTTATGATGTTTAAATGATATACATACATACACACATAATATAGGGGTTCCACGAGACAAGAATATTATTTCTTTCAATGATTCCCAGTTCCGCTAAGACAAAAAGAATGAGAAACTATGCTTTAATGAGTCAAAATGATCCTAGAAGCTATGCTAGTCAGATGCATGTGACCGAAAGGCCCAGATATCACATCCAAGGTGTACACACATTCCCAGGTTTCACTGTATTTATTTCAGATTTGAACGTCCATGACTCACATCACAGAGATGAAAGTAAGTTAGCTTTTCTTGATGTGACGCTCGTATGACCATCAGTTTCAGTTGAAATACTATGAACATGACAGCGTGTGTGTTACAGGTCATAAGGAAGAGTTTGACAGTCTATTCTAATGAATGTGGCCTTGGTATGACAGCGCGTGCAGCTATCTGACTTTAAGAAACGTGGAACGGCGCATTTTTTGTATCTATTTACTCTTGTCTTTGATGTGACAGCACGCATCGAAGCAATTGTATTTCTGTGTATTTAAAAACAGTCCGGTGTAGGTACAAAAGGGGATCCACAAAGTGTTCTCATATTTTATAAGCTGATTTTGTGGAATGTCTGGACAAGCATGTGTCTTGTGAGTGTTCATAAGAGAAGAAGAGAAAAATGTAGAGGTAGAGACTTTAAAAGAAATGAACAGATATGGTGATAATTATCTTCAGCACAAACCATGTCGATTGGGAAGGGTTAATATACAATTCATGTCTCTATCCGTGCCGTGCATACTTCCTCGGTAAGGGAAGAGTAAAGTCATTGTTTGCATAAAATGAGACAACCCCTCCCCGGATTTTCGTGGACAATTATCTCACTGACGTGAGATTTTGTTGAACATTTTGGTGGATACCATTAAGGGGTGGGGAGAGGAGAACTCGCTTTTTGACTTGTTTTCTAGTACTAAATGTTATGTTCAGATGTCTTAGGGAAGAGATTGAAGTCCATCCTCCCCTATCCCTCCTCCTTTATCAACAGGCTTGGTCTCTATTACTTGTAAGTTGCAATTGGTGCCATTTAAACATAAGGCTGTAAACAGCCACAGATGTCGCAGCTAAGCTGTAAGACTCAATACATGTAAATCTAAGCAGCGGTTAAAGATAGGTTGTAGCTTCTCTGTTAGTCTAAGAGGTAAAGTCAATGCTGAAAGATGTGAAACGTGTAATGCAACATATAGTATTAATTAATACTCAAATACAAATCAGTCTCTGAAACAGTGACAAACAATACTAATGTTGTGTCGAACTCTCAACTCAAAAATTCGCCAACTTCAGAGTAGGTGATCGCCAATGAGTGGATTCAGTATACCGGGATTTTACACAGAATAGATGAACCGACCATGAGTGGATGCAGTATACCGGGATTTTACACAGAAAAGATGAACCGACCATGAGTGGATGCAGTATACCGGGATTTTACACAGAATAGATGATCCGACCATGAGTGGATGCAGTATACCGGGATTTTACACAGAATAGATGATCCGACCATGAGTGGATGCAGTATACTGGTTTTGCACTGGCAGGCACGTGTGTGGATATTTTCCTCTTGTTATACTGGAGTTCATGACAATGAGAGCGCTGACAGACCGACTTCTATGACACTTGAGTCAAAATAGATGTTAATAGATGGGGGCATTTGAAATTCCCCCTGAATGCGTCTTTTGGACGGAAACACTACGGTTACCTAGAATGTTACTGTCAATCTTTTTAGTTGCTCAGATAAATAACATTCGGAAGCCATTGCAGGGAATGACATGGAAGATATACAATCAGTGGGCTACGAGAACTAACAGCATAATACAATTGCCACTGCTGTTGAAAGAGATGAAATTTCCTATTACGGTATCCGGAGATTTAATACTTACCATCGTGGGCTCACTGTAGTCATTCATACTGAGATGTACTCATGTGGAGAAGACAAACAGACAATACAACATGTGTTCATGTAGAGAAGACATATAGACAGAGGAACATGTGTTCGTGTAGAGAAGACAAGCAGACAGAGGGACATGCGTTCATGTAGAGAAGACAAGAAGACAGAGGAACATGTGTTCATGTAGAGAAGGCAAACAGAAAGAGGAAAATGTGTTTATGACAATTTCTACACGAGATGTTTCTGGTAGAATAGTAGCACACACGTGCTGTGATCATGAATATCAATCATTTTACTGTATTTTGCCATTCTATGTTCAAAAACATTTGCTTGGACATTGTACCATGACGGTATCTCTATAATCTATCTACATGCTAGATCAGGGGTGGGCAGACTACAGCCCGCGGGCCGCATGCGGCCCGCCATTGGATATTTTGCGGCCCTCAACACATTTTTAAATACACAAACATTGTTAAAATATTTGCAAAACCGTTTATCCATTTAGAAAATATACTCTTCTAGTGTAAGTCTGTTAGAAATGTAATTTATTTCAGAAGTTATCTACATTATGTAAAACTACCTTTCTTTACAATAAAAATATTTAATTGATTACTTACCGAGAATTTTAAACAAAAACATACATAATATTATATGCGGCCCTCCAATAGCTTTACAATTTTCAATGCCCTCTGCACAAAAAGTTTGCCCACCCCTGAGCTAGATCATTTGTTGCGACTTTACAAAATAAAGTCCTCGTTCATAAAACATAAACAATTTAACATAAAAATGTACCATGAACGTTTCTGTACGTTCATCTACAAGTAAGAACAAGTAATCTACAAGTAAGAACATTTGTTTGGAATGTGTACCTTGATGATCTCAAAATATCTATCTATCTATAAGCTAGAACGTTTGTTTGCTTTTTGTACCTTAGGGTTTCTCTATAATCTTTCAACAACTAGAATATTTGTTTGGACTGTGTACACCTATGGTCTCCTATAGTCTATCTACAAGATAGAAAATGTATTTAGACTTTGTGATAGTTACTCTATAATGTATCTAGCAGATAGCATAGCTGTATCGACTCTATATCGTGAAAGGTTACGAACACCATGTACATATTTCATACACTAAGATCTTTCCTTTATGAAAGTAATCATAGATACGGAGTCCATCCACAGTCGTTCGTGACATGAATCGCTTGTATTTGGTACTTTCTACCGTCACATCAATTAATAAGTACTATTTCTTTTCTTTTTGGGGAATATTGCTGATCAAGAGTTAAGGATACAAGTCATTTTTGTCGGTTGAATGCTTTTTTTAAAAAATCATTGATGTGCGTGGGGATAATATCTGTTAGGGAAAGAAGGCATATTCCAGATTATAAATAACGAATAAAGACTTTGTCTTCAATACACGATTTACATTCTTACTTTTTTTTGGGTGAAATTCCATCATAATACATGACAGACCACATTCCAATTTAGGACAAGAAAATGGAATAGAACCTAAGGGGCCTAATCCTACTGATTTTAACCACTAATCTTTATATTTATTACTTACATCGACGATTCATCTAAACAATATTTGTGCATACAAGTTAATGTTTGTTATCCTGAAACATTAAATGTTTGTACAATTACCGCTATGTTACCCGGGAAATTTACAAATGTGTGCTGTGTTTCGGCTCATTTTACATTTCAAAGTTGCGAGAGAAGTAGATGCGCTCAAACGAATTAGTTTAATTAATTAAGTGGTATATGCTTGATAGGGTCATTGACTGAAATAGTAAACACATTTTCTTTCGCAGATGGTAGTGTTGTCGACAGGACTGACCGGGTTCCAATCTTGTTTGCTGCATTATCTTCTTCTTCTTCTTCTTTCGTTCACTTGAAACATGTCTATATCTGTAATTCTGTCTCCTTAATAAAACTCAATGTCTTTTGTAGTTCATACAGTGTCCCATAGAGTTTTGATTCCAGTGTTGTTTTCTCTGGCCAATATGTCTGCCTCAGCGTTTCATACTCAGAACACTCTTGAAGTATATGTTTGGCACTCTGTGCTGCCTGTCCACATGTACACATGGCCGTGTTGCCAATCTTGAACTTTGTATACATGTGACTGCGGAGTCGGTTGTGTCCTGTTCTGAGACGTAGAATTATAACTTGTTCTGGTCTGTTCATAATATGATAGTCATCTTGTGTTGGTGTTTGTGGCTTTTTTATTGACTTGATCATCTGTTTTTTCTGATGGTAGGTGATTGGTACATCTGGTTGGTCTTCGGTAGCACCTTCCTTAGCTAGTTGGTCTGCTTTTTCATTTCCTGGTATTCCACAGTGAGAGGGTATCCACTGCATGGTTACCCTATGCTGGTAAGACAATTCATTAAGTAGTTTTTGCAAGCCTGTTAGTTTTCCAGACTGGAGAGCTTGAAGCACTGACCTTGCATCTGTCAGGAATACCACAGGCTGTAGGTCAGAGTTGGAGTTCAGCAGTTTTTTAGCTGCAACACTAATTGCCTGGATTTCAGCATCATAATTATTGCAGAATTTTCCTGTTGGTGTTCTGATGGTATCTCTAGGCTTGTGTGGATATTCTATATATACACCTGCACCTCCATTCCTCACGGCATTCTGTGCTGACCCATCTGTGTATACTCGGACCCATATATCTTGTGGATATTCCTCATCCAGGAAACTGAGGGTGACTGTCCTTCGCTGCACACTGTTCTGTTCGTCCTAGCTTAGTATTCCTTTCACATGGTTCTGAATGTATATTGGCATTCCATGCCTTTCACTCCACGGGGTATGTTCTGGTACAGGCTTTAAGTGGCTGTCAACTTCAGGTAGGTCTGTAAGTTGTCTGCGGAGTCGTTTAGCTTGATGGATAAAGCTGCTTCTTTTCAGTCGCCCCATTGCTAGATTTTGGAATCTTTCCTTCATTGGATGACTTGGCATACACTGAAACTTTTCTGCCTGAATTAGTACTTTTGTGTCTCTGCGTTTGCCAAGTGTTTGCATTCTTCCCATTTTCTGCATCTCTGCTATGGGTGTTGATTTCATTGCTCCCAACATTATTCTAAGTGCCTGGTTTTTCACTTTATCTAGATGTTGTAATGTGGTGTTTGATGCAGAACACCATGCAGCTGAACCATATTCCAGGTGTGGTCTTATGCCTTGCTGGTAAACTTTACTGAGTATATTCCCACTGGCTCCCCATGTGGTTCCACTTAGTTTTCTCAGGATAGCTAACTTCCTCCTGGCTTTTGTTGTTGCTTTGTTTATGTGCTGCTTCCATATCAGTTTATCATCAAAAGTAACTCCGAGGTATGTGGGTTGTTTGTCTTCTTTCAAGAGTTCTCCATCTATTTTGATATGAACGGCTTTTTGTTTTGGTGAGTGGGTAAAGAGTGTAGTGCTGCACTTATCTGTGTTAATGCTGACGCACCATCTATTAGCCCATAAGGTTAGAGCATCGATAGCTCTTTGTATTTGTTTAGTGGCCACTGTCGCATGTTCTTCCGTGCACCATATCACCAGGTCGTCAGCATAAATTGCCGCTTTGATCCCATGTGGTAGTTCAGCAACTAGGTTATTGATGTAAACCAAGAAAAGTGTGGGTGACAGGACTCCTCCCTGGGGGACTCCATGACGCAGTAAAACTTTCTTGCTCTTTCGACCATCTAATTGTACCCTGGCTCTTCTATTATGCAGTTATGCTTTTACCCATTTGTACATTCTTGAGCTAACCCTGCAATTTCGCAATTTCTTTAGGAGCCCTTCTTTCCAGACCTTATCTAATGCTTTTCTGAGGTTTATCCATGCTGCTAGTACAAAGTTTCTTATCTTGGAAGGCATCCTCAATCTCTTGGGAGAGGTAAGTTGCCTGATCTTCAGTAGAGTAGCACTGTCTGAAACCTGCTTGCTGTGATACCAGAAGGTTTTCACTTTCAAGGTACCACTGCATCCTAAGATTGATAATGCGTTCCATTGTTTTGCATAGACAGCTTGTGAGGCTGATGGGCCTGTAGTTGGAGACTGTGTTGCCATATTTTCCTGATGTGAGGAGTGGTATCATTATTGCTTCTCTCCACGCCTGTGGTACATTACCTGTGGACCAGCTTGTGTTAAAGATCTGCAGTAGCTTTGCTCTTGCTGCAATTTCCAGGTTTCTAATCATTTCATTGGACACTCCATCAGCTCCAGGGGATTTTTTCATTTTCAATTTGGATATTGCATGCTCCAGTTCTCTCATTGTGATTTGTGCCTCCATGACTTCAGGTATAGGTTCTCCTTGTCCAATGTTTTGCTGGTTCTCTCGAACCTCCTGTTGTTTGTCTGGGCTGACTTTGATGTTATTGTCTTCTGCAAAGGAATCAGCTGCATGTTTACCTATTAAAATGTTTTTATCTTTATAAAGTGTGATCCTGGTATTTCTCCCTGTACCTTCATCATTTAGTTGTTTTACAAGTTTCCATAATTTCCTAGTATCTCTTTCTAGGTTCAGCGACTCTGTTTTTTTCTTTCCAGCTGCTCCGTCTGGCTTGTAACTTGGCTCTTTGAAATTTAGCCTTTGTTTGCTGATATTTGTTGTGATGTTCTTGGCTAGGTCTGTTCTCGGCCTGCTGTCTAGATGTTTCCATCTCATTTTGCAGCTTTTCCAGTTCATTATTTCAGTAGGGTTTATAGTTCTTGCGTGCCCCCAGGGTATGGTTTTACTAGCAGCATGTAGTATACATCTATTAAATTCACTCACTGCTCTATTGATGTCTTTTTCCAAGTTCATGTCCTTAGCTAGAACACTGGTTAAATGCTGGTACATTTTCCAGTCTGCCCTCTTATAGTTCCACCTAGTGAGCGTGCTGCTGTCCTTGGTAAATTCATTGTGGATTTCCAGAAATACTGGTCTGTGGTCACCACCCCCAAGCTGCTTTCCAACGACACGTGTGATGTTCAATTCCAGGCCTGGTGATTGGAATGCCAGGTCTGGTGTAGAGGTGGTGTGCCATGCTCTCGAGTAGAAGGTTGGCGAGTCTGCTGGCTGGTTAATAAGGATGAGATTATTTTCATCCTGCCAGCTCTCAAGTTCCTCACCTCTCTTGTCGATATGATCGTAGCCCCAGCTCTGAGAGTGGCTGTTGAAGTCACCACACACCATACGTCTCTCTTTATCTGGAATTCTGTCTAGTGCCATTGGTTTATCATTTGGGCAGTAGTAGTTCAGATGATGGAATTCTGCACTGTCTGTTTTTAAGTGGAGCATCTGGTATTCTGCCCCTTCCATATATACTTCCAGCTGACATGCGCTGATATTGTTTTTAACAAGTGTCAGAATACTACCCTTTCGCCTGTCCTTTCGGTCAGATCGGTAGCACTGGTAGCCTCTGATTTTGAAGGCTATGTCGCTGCTGAGGTGTGTTTCTTGGATACAGCATATATTAACTTGTTCTTCACTGAGGACATTTTCAAGTTCCAATTTTTTGCTGTATCCATCTCTTTTAATGTTGACACCCTCAGAATTCCAGTGCATTATTTTTATTGGTCGTTTGTTTGTTTGGCCAGTAGCTCTATTCCCTTGCCTCCTGGCTCCTCGAGGCAATTGAGAAGGACTTTCAGTAACTGAGGTTGGGCCCTTTCGAGGTATAGGGCCCGGCACCGTCCCTGCCTGAACGTCCGCCACAGGGCAGGCACCATAACTTTTTATAGATACAGACATGTTTCCATTGTGCTTTGTGCGTGGCATCCTGATTATCTGTGCGCCTTTTGGCTGGATGCCTCCGTCTTCAGCACTCTGCTTACTTGGGCAGGACTATGGTCCTGCTCGAATGGGACTGCCCGACCAGTCTTAGTTTCCAGCCCCTGATGGCTGAACTAAGCCCCACCACCACTGCACGGTGCTGGCCTTGATGGGGTGCTGCATTTTGAATTCTACGATTAGTCAAGGTACTATTGGTGAACAGTACTTTCACAGACATATGAGCTGCCTCAGTTGAACAGTAACGCCAGGGGTGTTTTTATCTGGGAACTGAAGAAATCTCACACTACGAACAGCCTTGGTAATCTGTGTTCGGTCATGTAAGTGCACTGAGGATGGACTTATCCAGTTATGTAAGTGCACTGAGGATGGACTTATCCGGTCATGTAAGTGCACGGAGGATGTACTTATCCAGTTATGTAAGTGCACTGAGGATGGACTTATCCTGTCATGTAAGTGCACTGAGGATGGACTTATCCTGTCATGTAAGTGCACTGAGGATGGACTTATCCGGTCATGTAAGTGCACGGAGGATGTACTTATCCAGTTATGTAAGTGCACTGAGGATGGACTTATCCTGTCATGTAAGTGCACTGAGGATGGACTTATCCTGTCATGTAAGTGCACTGAGGATGGGCTTATCATTAAAATCCAAATACATACGTAACATTACATTTCAACTTCATCTTTTCTGTACCAAGAACCCAATGGAGATAATGTTTGAAATGTAGGCGTCGCTGCTCTTCTATTTAAATCATCCGACTTTTCGTTTGTCGTTGATTTTTGCGATCAAATACAAGTCATGTCAGTTGGTCTATATAAATTCTCTCCAGAATTGAAATCGTTTTGGACTACGTTGGTCAATACGTTGCTGACTTGCACTATACCAACCTACTACAAAGCGAACGATAAAGACTAGAAAGAGATTTTTGGCGCCACAGACATTTTTTCACAACTCCGACGCTCAAAGTGTGAGGCACTAAAGTCCATACTTCCTTCACTCATCACAACATTTCACACAGTCACCACGCAGATTATCGCTGTCATTTCCGCCATATTGTTTTTCCACCCTCTCGCATGTGCAGTCATAAATCTCTCTGTGCTCCTTAGCGGCACCTAACTGGGGCTTCAAGTGATGCACCAGACGCGAGGAAACGTCTTCGTGGTTCTACGAGATTTCTCTTGTCTATAGTAAGAGCTTTCTTGTGAAAGCTTACATTCACTAAAAATTTGAAATATGTTATTTATCATTTTATATGATATATCTTGCTTTTCACCATTTTTTTGTAGGCCTATATATACATTCCTGTAAACACAGTGTGCCATAGAGAAGCAGTCATTTTTGTAATCCGTGCATTATTATAGCTGAAAGTTGTTATTGTCTGGTATATTTTCACGGCCAGTTTAAAAATTAGTTAATACATTACCAATGAAATAATATGTTCAGTAAACCGAACAAAACTGAAAGTTTGATAAACAATATCAAATATTTGTAACAGAAAAAATATGAATGTTTGATAAATAATATCTAATATTTGTGTACTGTTCTCCTTATAGACATATTCAAACAATGCAATCATAAAGATTGGGTAGTAAAAAACGTGGAATAGTGTACGCTAAATAATTGCAGATTTGTATTCATCATGTGATTGAATGTCTGCATACAAATAGTGGAACATGTCTTCTAACATACACATAGACCAACTCTGACCATCTCTGAGTAGCAAGTTTCTCAAAGCATTGAACTTGAACTCTAACATACACACATAGACCAACTCTGACCATCTCCGAGTACCAGGCTTCTCAAAGCATTGAACTTGAACTCTAACATACACACATAGACCAACTCTGACCATCTCCGAGTACCAGGCTTCTCAAAGCATTGAACTTGAACTCTAACATACACACATAGACCAACTCTGACTATCTCTGAGTAGTAGACTTCTCAAAACACATAGACCAGCTCTGACCATCTCTGAGAAACAGGCTTGTTGAAGCATTGAACTTCTCTTAATGCCCGCCCCCCCCCACTCACACACACAAAACAACATGGTATATAGAAAAAAGCAAGAATGTCATCTGTGGTAATACCTGGGAATAGGAATAAGCACAGCGTACACATTACTAGCCAAATCAGAGTAAACGTTTGTGTTAGTAGACTATGCGGCATGTATTGTTTTATATAAACTCCCGCATGTTGAAGGTCTGGTTTAACACTAGTGAGAACTTGACAACACACAACAGCAAACCCTTAGTATCCGACTTGCCACATATAGATATATTAGAAATTGATAAAATCCTCACTAGTACAGCTTCAAAACACGTCCTTCTCCAAGATAGGTTTGCGAGCTGATCTTCTGCAGTGTCATTTGTCTTGATATAATCATCGGATTGCATATCCTGGACAGTATATACCATATCAATCATCACAACTCCTGCCAATTGTGAGGTAGTCTTCCTGATTAGGTGAGCATAATATTCAGGTGGTCTTTGATATCTTGCGTCTATCTTCTTCATGGGTTGCCTTTTGTTTTTCGCCCATGCATCTTCCCTTGGATTGAGCTTTTTTTTTCTAAGCTCTGATGTCGTTTGATATAGCCAACAAATTGTAATTTTCTATAGAGAACCTTGTTGTTTAGTCAGTTTTCTTTTACTTTAAATTTTCTCAGAATGTATCTATTGGTGATCTTATTACTCAATATTACTCTGAGGAATCTTCTGCAACATTTTGTTTACAATGTTGAAATTTGTGTATTGGTGATTGTTGAAGATTATCTTTATATATTGGAACTGGGAATATGCAGGCTTTATGGAAAGATTGTTTTGTGGCAGCCAGCTATAAGTTTTTCATTTGTATCAGTTTATTTTATGCACTTCCGCCGAAGACGGATGTGTCGGACCATTGGCGCAAATAAAACGGCGACACAACGCATTTCCATTCTCTGGACTAATCTTGCTGTAAATCAAGTAGGATCATGGTCCTGCAACAAGGGAGATCCAGCATGAGTTTGAAAATGAACGCTGAAGAAGAAGAATGTTATGCACTGTTAAATCTCCGTCTGACTTCTTCATAGCAATCCCCGTAGCTGCTTATAAGAGTACTAGCATATTCAAAACGTGTAACTCGCTCTATTTTTCTGTTATTGATCGAGACTGAAAACGTGTTAGTGATTTTGTCGCTTCTCAAAATCTTGGCCTTACTTTCGTTCAGAGATAGATTTTGTTTTTCACTGTGTTCTTTGCTAGAATGTATATGCACTCCTGCAATCTAATGAAACTGATATGCACGCAAGCAATTTGAATGAATTTATATGCAATCCTCCACTTTAATGGAATTTATATACATTCCTGCAATTTGAAAGAATGTGTATATACTTTTGAAAGCTGATGGATTTTTTTATACACAGACTATAGGCCTAAATATCTAGACAAATGATACTTTTTCTGTGATTTTCATTGGCTAGCGAGAGACTTTCCATCTTTTATGGAGAGAGGACTTGGTAAGTGCTGTACTGGAATACATGGTGTTGGCAACCGACCCTTTCTGTGAAACTCATGGTTAAAGTACAATTTATACTTTATATGAATTTAAATATAAAATTAGTTTACATTTTCATCTTACATTGTTCTGTCTTGACACGTGACCGTGTATTATCAAATATAATTTCATAACTAATATATTTTCTTTGATATTTTTCCACGAAAAGCTAAATAATAATGTTTTATTTAATTCTGAAACTATTCCTTGCTTGCAAAAAAAGGTAATGTAACTAATATTTGCACAGAACACCCTGACATTAGCAGCATATTGAAGATATCTTTGACATTATACTATTTGAATTTACAGCTTATAAGAAAATAATTAGCACAGTGACAAATTAGTGTAAGAACAAAAGAAACATGACTTTAAGTGGGACTGGTTTGGAATTAGTGCTACATATGTGATTATTTCCCTTGACTAACATTTCCTTTCCCTTATTTATTAGTTTACGTTTATCATTTATGTATATATATATATATATATTGAGGGTTAGGATTAGTTATATAAAACATAACTAAACTTAACCCCTAATCCTAACCATAACCCAAAAGAAGGGATATTTAAATTAGTTATTCATTATTTATAAATTATATTTTGACTAATTAACCATAAAATACGAAGGTGCTGATTGTAAAATACTAATTGTAAACAAGAACATTTAAAAGCATACAAGATCTGTCAATACTCGACTAATATGAAACGGAAGTTCACAACTTGAAAAGCAATAATTTACAACTGCACCAGTGACGTTTATTCCGGAAAAAAATTGAGTCATATATTGATATAATTTTTGCAGCTATCCTGAATATATCAACATATTAAAATTATATTGGGAGTCCAGAGAAATCTGAATTATGAGCCATATATCTATATAATCTTACAAATATAAATCTTACTATATAAATTTACAGATATCCCGAATTCACATATCAAAATCGCTTCTGTTCTGGGGGTCCCAAGAAATCTGCATTGTGAGACAAGATGACAATGATGAATGCCGTATCACTTTGCTGTGCCATGACTTGATAGTGGTGAAGGAATTGAGCTACTATAAGTGTTTGCCGAAAAGCTATCTAGCCAGTGAGGACCAGAGACAAATGGAGTCTTCAGCACGTATAACATACAGATGATGCCTTTTTCTCGGCATTCTCAGGGCATATATCGTCGTACCACATTCTTGGTTTCTGAATCGACCACAAGAGTTTCTGTAACAGATAAAGGATCTGCACGTAGTGTGATATCTGTCAGTAACGTTACAGTAATGACAGATAGAGGATCTGCACGTAGTGTGATGTCTGTCATTAACGTGACAGATAAAGGATCTGCACGTAGTGTGATATCTGTCAGTAACGTTACAGTAATGACAGATAGAGGATCTGCACGTAGTGTGATGTCTGTCAGTAACCTGACAGTAATGAGATCTGACAGTGCGTCAGAGAGACCGTCTGTTGGGTGGGTGTCAGAATAATGGTGACAAGGAGAACTTGCGTGACCGAGTCATTAAGTCCGTCACATTGGACGGTGGCAGTATACCACTGTTGAAGACGTCATAATGGAGTGCAACTTTCTTGAACTCTCTACTTGTGGAGACTGTGTCTTGGGCTAACCTCTGGTAGGTCTTTATCTCCGAGCGGAACTTCCGTTTCCTGATGTCCAGGCGGTTTGGTGTGACTCTAGTATCTTCGTGAAGTCTTCTTTCTATAGGAAATTCGTGCCTGGTTCTTCCTCCCCTTCTACAGTCTGCCTTGAGGTGACCGACTTGCCCGCAATCGTGGCATCTTTGGTCTCTCACTTTTTCGCGCCTCTTCTCTCCGCCGGAAACGCTTATCTCCTTTCACTGAACCTGTCAAATTCTCCCTGATTTGGTGGATGTGTCCTCCATACCCTATACGATCCACTTTCTTGGGGCTCCGTGCCCAACCTGAATTTAACCCATCAGCTGGACTGCTCCTTCCTCATAGCTAGGGGAAACGCGTCGTCTAGTGTGCTAGATTCAGTCTCTAGAAGGTGGTGTTTGATTGATCCTGGCAGCAGCCCGTCTCCAAAATAATGCAGGAGTATTCTCCCGACCCCTCTTTCCATAATGAATAATGATGTTAATTAAATTTGGTTTGAACTTTTAATCTTTGCGAATGATTGCATTTTAGTAATGTGTATGGCATTTTCTGGCTTCTTTCAACGAATATGACATGGATCCGATTATCCGTTGGATCTGTTGTTGTGGGATAGCTGCTAAATCTACTCGAAGTGCAATAGACAACTGTCGGAGATTGGCTGGAACTACGTCTCGCTGGCGGACATCTGTCGAGTTAATCCAAAATTGTTCTATTGGGTTTATGTCTGATAACATGGCTGGTCACGGAATAGTCTGGTCGATGTCAGCGAGGAACTTGGTGGTGAATTGTGCCAATTGAGGTCGAGATGAATTTTTCCTGCTGACAAATCTATCCTTGTGCAGACACATTTGGAAGGACGCGAGGAAGAACAATTTCAGCGACGTATCGTTCGGCATTCAGGCGTCCTTCAATTTGCACCAGGTCACTACTTCCCATACAAATGATCACCCTACAAATCTTCCATTAAATCAGTACACCACCACCATGTGGAGGAGCATCATCAACTCTATTCTGGGCTTAGCGCTCACGTTCTCTGGGGTAAACTCTTCTTCGTCTAGCGTGTCGCTGGAGCGCAAAAATTATTCATTACTAAACCAAACACGTCTTCAATCATTCCCAACGGTCCATTGACGATGCTGGTTTGCCAACGGCAATCGGTCCTGACGTTTCAAAACCAGCGTCGAGGACCCGGTTCCAGACCGTTTAATCTATAAGTCGAGGAGCTGCTGGCATTGAGTCGATTGTGGAGGACGCAGATGTAAATAGATTCCTGAGGTGACGCAAGCGTATGGAGTGGTCTTCCGGACGATATGTGACTCTGCGTCTTCCACCGCGTGGTCGGTGTGCCACTGAGCCAGTTTATTGAAATCACTTAAAAAGGTAACTAACGGTGCTTCTAACGACATTAAATTGTCTGGCGACTACACTTTTTGATTGCCCAGTCTGCAAGCGTCCAATGATGATGTATCATTGCTCTGTGGTAAGATGAGCCACAATTGTGCATTGCATTTTCATCTGAACTTATTCGAGGACCGATAATCATTTATATGCATTCAATAATATGGTTAGAGATTTTTATTGTCATTAAGTTTCACGGAATTATCATGAACATGTCACGAGTTATTACCAAAAATGTTATTTTGGCTAGGCCCACTTTCATGACCTCACGAATTATGAGGTGAGTACAATCCAGGTAATCACGATAAGCTAATGACTAGGTGGACACAGTCGATAGGTTGAATGATGTCCAATCAGCAATATCTTTTATAAAATTAACTCCCCAAATGGTGCATTTGTTTGTTTTTAAAACAATATATATGTGCAACTAGATGTTCTCTCAAGTACATGTCCGACAAGATATTCTACAATGTACATGTCCGACAAAATATTCCCTCATGTACATGTATGTCAAGATCTTCCCTCATGTACATGTCCGACAAGATGCTCAATCATGTACATGTCCGACAAGATTTTACCTTACGTACATGTCCGATAAGTTGTTCCACAAGCGAAGATGAGACCGGATTGAAAAACAATTTATAGACACACGGGCGAGACTTGACACTATTCTAGACAAACAGACCAAACTTGACCCTATTATAGACCCTATTGATCTATACACGAGCGAGACCTGACCCTATTCTAGACACATGGCGAGACTTGACCTAGACATGTGGACGAGACTTCACCCTATTCTAGACACACAAACGAGACGACGATGCTCTAGACGTAAGAACGACATAGACGTAGACGCACGGGCAAGAAATTACCATTTTTAGACACACCTGCGATGTCTGACCCTATTCTAGACACACGGACGAGACCTCACCCTATACTAGAAACACGGGTTAAACTTCAGAGACATAACTCTATTCTATAAATGTGACAGGGGGTATTTTGAAGGATACAGTGCACAAGCTGGCAACATACAGAGTTCGTTCTCAGAAGAAATTGAGTTTCCTTCTCACTTGCATGTTATTCGACTTTCATTTCGCCGTATCTCCTAAACTTGTATTTACTATCGGAAAACCCTGTTAACAAATCCTCACACTTAGAAACCTACACGTTTTCGTGATGTTTCAAATCTATCTTTTTGACTTTGGTAACTCGGCAGCTGTCCTACACACTGTCTGAGTCTCGGCCTCCACATCCGCTAGCCGAATCCGGACTTATCCCAACTGAGTCCGACCGATCATCTTAACTGAATATGTTCCCACATTTATATTAGTTGCTAATCTAATGCATGTGATCGAATTAAATTCCATACCTTATACAATTAAATTTAAAATATTTTCATTTCCATACTTTCACACGCCTGAAATTTAATTTTCTCCAACCCTAAATAATAACTGCAATAGAATATTGACTTCGAAGTAGTCAAACTAAAGGACATGCAATAAAAATCGCATTGTATTTATAATGGCGACATAAGAGATAATGAGTAAATAATAATAAATGCCATTGGTCATTTCTAATGTACATCAATGGATCAGCACCTCGATGTAACAACTCTTAAGTATATGTAAGTTACTATGGTAGTGTCAGCAGATCGAGTAGCTCCGCGCCTAATGGCGATCTAGATAAATATTTACCCAATATGATCGGCCTTCGTCGCGGTCTACAAGTAGATGGTTCCTAGTAGTCTTGACAGGTAATCGCCTTGTTATTCGTCTGTCATTACACCGACCTCCGAACTAAAGCTACGTGCGCTTTATCTGTAGGTGCTAAGTGCCTTCCAATTACAATGACCAAACAAAAGCACTATACCGTATCTGGCATCTATATGTTTGTGTCCTTTACATCTCTGTCCTTCTCGCGAACTTTGCAGTGAGAGACTTATCGTCCTCAATGATCTTTGGTGGTTCTCATGTCCTTGAAGTACCTCTTCCCTCACACCATCTCCGTGACACAGACATATTTATAGAGCATAATTTTTCAATGGTAAAAAATGCATAAAGTAATATCCCAAAAGCAATAAATATGAGAAAATACAGGCTTTGTGTTTGACAATTGACACAGTTTACCTGGAGTGTAAATATGTCAGGATTAAACAACCTGAGACTAAAACAATGCCGTTTTAAATGAAATATCACTGTATCTATCTATGTGTCTCTCTCTGTTTCACGATATCTCTTTCAATATATTTCTATATAGCATGATATCTTGCTATCTCTCTATCACACTCCATCTCTCTATCTCTTATCTATATATATATATATATATATATATATATATATATATATTTGTCTTTATATGCCTTTCTCTATCTCTCTCCAAATCTATCTCTATCTTTCTTTATATATGCATGTATCTGTAATCTCTCTCTCTCTCTCTCTATGTATATATATATATTTTTTTTCTATCTATTTTAATCTAAATCTTCATATCTCTTTTTTAGGACTCTTTCTCCTACATTTGCTCCTATGTTATCTCAAACACAAAGAAAGAAGTACTAACATTAAAATATCTGTGGCGGATGTTTATTGTTGACAGAGAGGCATATATAGTGATAGAGAGAAAATAAAAGATGAGGATAGGCACAGAAAGATCTCTTCATTGATAGTTTTCACTGTCTTGCTCAATCGAATTCCAGACTGTACACTTTCCGTAACATAGCGAGTCACTCGAGCACAAGACGAGGGCGGAAAATGTTCTGCTCGGGCGATTTCTCTAATGTCTTTTGCACGCCGTGAAAAACACCATTAAAATATAATAACGGCCAGAAAGTTTGGGAGAAAGACTCAACGTAATGGACTGTAGTGGAAAAGTAGAAGTGGCCTCTTGTGAGTGAGTATAAAGACAAGAAATTTTATGTTAAAAAATAAGAAAATAACTTTACGGGTCTTTCTAGTTCCAAAATTTGGAGTTTTCCTCTTTCTTTTCTGAAAAAAAGTAAACAGATATTTAAAAAAAAACATTGCACAAAAAAGCAGTATTCTTCCATATATTTTTAAAATATATTAAAATACATACATATATATATATATATATATATATATATATATATATATATATATATATATATATATATATATATATATATATAAAGAGTTTGTACCTTTCTGCCTGTCTGCAATAGACTCCTGGACCAATTAATCGATCCACAAAATATTTTGCATTTACTAATTAGGTCCATAAGGACTTAATGCAAAATAGAACATATTTTAAAACCTAGTCCTCAGTGCCAAATACGTATGAGTCGTCAGAATATTATTAAGCTAGGCAAACAATGAGAAGCGTTCAATTAATTCAACGTTTACGCTGTTTTAACTATAATTTATTTTGCATGTCTATGCTAATGTTTTATAGTTGCATATAAGGCAATCTAAGAAAACTGTCTATCTTTCATTTCTTTTCTCTAGACTCCTCCCCGATTGAGAGCAAACTTCACAATTTTAAGTGATTTTTTAGACTGCCAACGAAACGCCATTAACAATTATATTATTAACGTAAAAATGTAATTAATCAGTTATATTTTTTTGTATATTTTATTATATACATTTATTTGAAATCAGCAGCTGAAATCGACATTTTGCTTTTGCTGTCTAATACTTGTCTACTCTATCACAAACGGACATTGTTTGGATATACTAACTTGCTTAATGATGCAAACGTTAACCCTGATAAATAATATAAAAATAATTGAAAAACAATTTTGACATAGTGTCCTTCCATAGGACATGTATATTCAGTTGTACATCTGTATAGTTGTCACTTTTTCTCTGTCCAAATACATTTGTATGCTTTTTTGTATGCGATATCTGCTGGTTTTATCGTGTCATATTCGGCGAATATGAGTCACATATTCATTCACAGGAGGTGGCGTAGATGTTGGAGCTTTTTAGAGATACTGTGAGAGCTCTTGAAACGCGTCTTCTGTCCACTGACCAGTCGTTTGTTCTCAAGAAGCTCAGTTTGCAATAGATTATATGTTGTTTGTTTGAGAACAACCTGAATTGCGAGCGATTAACTCTTACTTCCTTTGTGCAGTGGGGTGGTTTTTCTGAGCTTTCTTTCATATCCAGGAGACTTAAGCTTTCGACTTAGTGTAATGCCTGTTGAAGGAGCCTTTTACTTAGATGTACTTAGATGGCGGGTCTACAGATTTTATATTTTTGGATGCTTTTGTCTTGCATGCGTATAATAACCCTACTCTATATCCGGTTCATCTCAGTAGGACATTATGCATTATTGTATAGATGCTTGAGATACTAACTCTAAATGACTTGAATACCATGTGATTTAGCTTGTCGCTGTATTCTAAGATGTCTTTGTATACGCAGCATCTGTGGGAGTGATTTAACATTAGGTTGTCTCCTGTACAATGTCTGAAGACATATTTTACATATGTGACACAGCAACCATTGCTCATCCAATATTTAATTGTGGCAATGATTCATAATGTACATACTGGATGCTTCAGGAATGTGACTGCACACGAACGGGAAATTGTGTGGCTCTATTTCCATGGTCGTATGTAATTAGATAATCTTTATACTGACCATAAGACATCTATGGTCAGTTCACTGGCTATGAACAATACTTTGATGAGAATATTGTGATAAAATGATCCGAGATTGATAAAATTAGTATTATGCACAGTAAGAGAAGAAGGGTGACATTAAGATGAAGATTGATAATATGTAACTACTGCACAAACTCAAATTCAGCAGGTAAAGCTAGGGACGGGGTAATGCAGTTTTGCTGTAGTAGTTTTTCCAGTAGTCACTGGAAACACACATAATTACACCCACAATCGACGTTTCGACAAAATGACCGTTATCAAGACTACATCAGCGTCAGGTGACATATTCTTTCCAGAAAGTAGTCTTCCCGATGGATCTCTTGAATCCTCCGCGGTCGTAAGCAAGTTGTCCCGCCTCTTTTAGTGATATACGCAAGTATTCTTGAATGTTTTTGAACGTCTTTTGTCCAACGGCGTCGTGGTCGGCCTTTGTCCCTGTTGCCTTCTATCATGTCCTCCACTCTTTCCATGCTGTCGTCTCTTAATGTGACCGAAAAATACTAGTATTTTTCTTTAATATGGTGTACAAAAGCCAGCCTTCCTGGACGTTAACTGTTCTTAACACCTCCTGATTCGTTTTCCTTGCTGTCCATGGTATTCTGAGAAATCTTCTATAGCACTTTAATTCAAATGATGTTATTCTCTTGGCCACTGTTTTATTTAGTGTCCATGCTTCACGTCCATATGTTGCCACAGGGAACACACATGATCGTAGTAAACACGACTTGTTTCTTATGTCAGTACCCTGCCAAAGTTCTTTAGCTGTTTTAATTTTGACAGCGTTCTTCTCTTAACCTCAATTGATCATTGTTTATATTAGTTCCTAAATAATCAAATGTGTCATTTCTTCTAAATTGCAGTTCTCAATCTTAATTTTGGGTCTTGATTTAGTTTTAGCAGTTGCTATTATTTTTCTCTTTTTTTCATATTTAATAACAAGATTTGCTGTTCGCTGAACTTTTGGGTTGACTTAATTATGGTCAATAGGTCGTATTCGTTTGTTGTTAATAGCACTGTGGTCTTCAGTGTTGGAGTGAAAATAAAACTGTATAAGTCGATGGTGCTTTCTGTTGTGTTGTATAGTTATGAGAGTTGGACACTCACTGCGGACAGGGAGAGAAGATTACAGGCTTTCGAGTACAAATGCTACAGAAGAATTCTACGAATTTCCTATAGGGAACATAAGTAATAAAGAAATATTTAATGAATATAGAAATAAAGTAGAGATGTGTGCAGTTGTTCAGGAGCCATTGCTTTAATAGTGAAACGACGAAAACTAGCATGGTTCGGACATGTATGCAGGCACAATTCCTTGTCAAAAACAATACTGCTGGGAACTGTCGACGGTGGAAGAAGCAGAGGAGGGAAAATGAAGGCATGAACAGGGCAAGATATTTCCACACTCATCCGCATCGCTGAGGATAGAATTCGCTGGAGGACTCTGTGTGCTGAGGCATCCAATGTGGTACCCCTACGACCCTGAAGGATTATGGGTTTATTGATTGATTGAATAGCACTGTGTCGTCTGCATATATAATTTCTGATATCTGCAACCCTCCTATATTTATGGGTCTGAAATCAGGCTTCATTGTTTCTTGTCTCACTTTTCTCATTATATTTTCCGCATAGATGTTGAAAAAGTATGAAGACAAGATACAGCCTTGTCTGACTCCTTTTTGTACATTGAGTATTCACAAGTGATTATGGACATATTGTGGACATAAAGAATTCACTGATGGACAGAGAGTATTAGCTGATTATAGACATAGAGTCTATTGTCTATTGTCTTTCCCCAGGTGGTTTGTTATCCAATCTTGTCGTTAAGCGTAGAGGTGATTGGAGCTCAAGCTTGCGTTCTAAGGCCAGATGAGTGGCCTCTGCTGTGCTATGACTGTGTTTGTTCAGAATGTCCCTGACGTTTTCTATCCTTCTTTTCCATGCTCTTCCTCTGGCTTTGTACCCTGATCTCGTTTGGTTACATGCCTGTATGGACAACTTATCGTGATGCATTCTCATAATGTGGCCAAACCTCTTGATCTGCTGCCTTTCTATGTAGGGTACTAGACATATGGTACTTGCTTCATTTCTTGTATGCGTACGGGTTGATAATGATAAAACGAGGAATTTCTATAGATTGAAGAAATAAGCTAAATCAAATAATGGTAAACTTTACATTGGTGGCGCAACATAACTTTTTTTTCAATGGAAAATTTCATAAAATCTATACCGATAGGGGAAAAATTAAACCAACGGGGCCAAATTCGACCGAAAAAGCCATTTTTTGTGTGACTCGTCATGCTGATCTAATCGTGCTACATTGAATATGCTCTAGTCCCAGAACTCAGAAGACACTACATGTCTCTATAAATGACTAAATATAGAAACAAAATCGCTTTTTGGTACCAAACCAAATGATAAAAACTCAATCTGGCCCGTCGACCTTACAAGATTGCCAGCCTCTGTTCTATGACAACCATTAATCTAAGTCTCTCATGTGTGTTTCATTGGTTGTAACATTTGCTGTTTCAACAAACTGGGAGAACGATTACTCATGTGTGTTTCATTGGTTGTAAAATTTGTTGTTTCAACAAACTGGGAGAACGATTACTCATGTGTGGTTCATTGGTTGTAAAATTTCTTTATCAACAAACTGGGAGAACGATTACTCATGTGTGTTTCATTGGTTGTAAAATGTGTTGTTTCAACAAACTGGGAGAACGATTACTCATGTGTGTTTCATTGATTGTAAAATTTCTTTATCAACAAACTGGGAGAACGATTACTCATGTGTGTTTCATTGGTTGTAACATTTCTTTATCAATAAACTGGGAGAACGATTACTCATGTGTGTTTCATTGGTTGTAACATTTGTTGTTTCAACAAACTGGGAGAATGATAACTCATGTGTGTTTCATTGGTTGTAAAATTTCTGTATCAATAAACTGGGAGAACGATTACTCATGTGTGTTTCATTGGTTGTAACATTTGTTGTTTCAACAAACTGGGAGAACGATTACTCATGTGTGTTTCATTGGTTGTAACATTTGTTGTTTCAACAAACTGGGAGAACGATTACTCATGTGTGGTTCATTGGTTGTAACATTTGCTGTATCAATAAACTGGGAGAACGATTACTCATGTGTACAAAGAGTAAATCGAAGTGAAAGCGCTCAATGAAATTCTGAAAGTTGAAACTAACGTTTGAATACTCTCTTTGGTGAACTACACGGATGATGCTGATAGATCACACAACTGGTAGAAATGTTTCTCTTTTTAAAGAACAAACCAGAATTGTATGGACTGCATGAAGAATGATGAGGCACTCAGAACTCCCTGGTCATCTATTGCATCATATACTATTTAAAGTCGTCTCGACTTTTTCTTGCTACTGGTTTCAAATAAACCTGGACGAGCGAATGAGGTTAAAGATTAGAGAAACGTTTCCTCACTTTACTCTGAGCATCCTTTAAAATTCATATACAATTCAAGATATAGTTTCAGCAAGTTAGATAATAAAAGTCAGAATGTGATTTTTCAGTTACCTCCCTCCCTACACACCTGAGATATGCAACAATACAAATCTGATAGTCACCATCGTATACAATGGACGGCTGTTATGCATTTGATGAATTTGAGATTTGATTTCATTATTGAACATTTATATAGGCCTATATGATATCTATAGATATTAGTTACCGAAAGCCCTTTTGCCATCAAGTTAATTGCTCAAGTTAATTGTTCTTTGCTTTTCAGTTACTTAAGTGATTCCGGCCGGAATATTTTTAGCGTTTAAACGTAATTAAATTTTGTTCGATTTATTTTTGTGCACATGCATCACGGAAACAAGAAATAGTAGTTCTAAATATATTTACATTATAATGTAATATATATATATTTCGAAACAGAAATTTACAGAGAATGTGATTATCACAAGATCATTTTGAAAAAAAGTATGTTAATATATAAATATTATTTTAGACAGAAAAGAAAATATGTAAATGAGAAATAAATATTATTTTAGATATGATATTTGACCTTACCGCATTTTTAAATCAATAAATTCCACTCAAACTGTATCATTTCTGTAGATAGTCCACTTATGAACAAATAATGTATAATATATATGCATAGTGCGTCAAAAATTTGTATTTTGAAAGAATTTCGACATCTATGAAAAACAGTAGACTTAAATTTACACGAAACTCAAATGAAAATTTTTCTTACAAAATGGCGTAAATTTGCAAACACGATGCTAGAAGCATTATCAGGTTGAATTTCATAATAAATGAGACCAAAGTAAATAAAATAGTTATTATTTTACGAAAATAATTAAATTGGAAAATATATATATAACATATAAGGAAAAATGACGTCACATACCCCCATTATCAAAACTTATCAATAACTTAACAAAATTGATATCAATATACATAAAAATCATGCAAGAAGTAATGTGGACATATTGCACTTTCGATTGGAAATATTCTTATGTTTCCGAAAAAATATAAATACCGAAAAAAAAACATGAATGTCATTGGAGTATGACTTATAGGAGTCTTTTGGGCCAGAAGACATAAGGTTTACTGACTTGTATAAGTCTCTCGGGCTGGAATCAGTTATAATTACTCCAACGCTAAATTGTACTTATGTGTCATACATAATGTATATACCCTTACAATACAATACTTTTTATAACTTTTTTCTTTTGATTCTCTGTAGCTGTAGGCATGCATAATAAGTCATATATTTATATTTACTCCCGGGAAACGCCGAGTATTACAGATAGTATATATAAATTTGATTTAAAAAAACCAGTTACTAGTAATTTTTAAATTCAACAAAAAGTTTATCTTTTTCTAATATTGACTCGAACTTCTATCTAGTGCCTGTTTCGAAAAGTTCAACGTCAATGAAAGCAGAACAATTATACCAAAAAAGGAATATGTCGCAAAATGTGACTTCTTCTTTCGTTCGCTAATAATGTCTATATATGCAGTGTTGTTTCTTGTATAAATTGGACAATGTTTTCAATTTCTTGTTTTGTACCATAAAGTTTAACATTCATAAGTGTATCAGAAGGCCAGTATGTTAGTCATGATGTGTCATAGTTTGCACATTCTTGCATGGGATATTCTCTGAAGTTTGATTCACTTGCCCACATGTGCACTTTGCTGATGCGTCAATTTTAAATTTTGTATACACATGGCTGTTTAATCTATTGTGTCCAGTTCTGAGTCGAAATATAATGACCTGGTATTGTCTGTTAAGTAGGATGGTAGTCGTCCCGTTAAGATAAGTTAGGCTTTCTTGTGCCTTTATCATTGATTTCATTTGATGGTAGCTGATTAGTACATCCAGATGTTGCATGTTATAACTCTCTCATTTCCTGCTATTCCACAATGTGGTGAAATCCATTGCAGTAGATTTCTATACGGATGTTGCACTATGGACAATACCTCTTTTAATTATTCTGATATTTTATTGGATTGTAATGCATCTAGCATGCACTTACTAGTAATACACATATTCTTTTCCTTATCCTTCATTTCGTAATCTATCGAGCCTGGTGAACCCTGCAGCTTTCCATCAAGAATTTCATCCCA
>CM067322.1:73431744-73571744 GCA_034231615.1 Meghimatium bilineatum
ATATATATATATATATATATATATATATATGTATATTCACATAAAAAACTCAATACACAGATGCATGAAAGTTACCCACGCAGAAATGTATAAGCACATAAATGCATCCACACAAGAATGTGTGTGTGCATAAAAATACGAGTAAATGATCATATAAAAAATCAACCCATATGGAGGGACTCTCAATACTTGAATACATACATTAACATACAAAATCAACAACATAAAGATATATCCCTGCATTAACATGAACATCTGCTCACATAAAGATAAATACATATATTAACATAAACATTTACCCACATTGCATATATATACATGCATTAATATGAAAATGTGCCAAGATAAAAAATTAACATAAGCATTCAACAACACGAAGATATATGCATGTATTAACATAAACATTTGGCCACATGAGGATATATGCGTGCATTAATAATTTAAAAAAATATGCATACGAATATAGATATGTACACAATCAGGAAAGCTGACTTAACAAGACATGCACGGAAATAGAATCACATTATAAACAAGACACAACATTACTACATACGCACATGGATGTGATAACAGGGAAAAGAACGCAAACAGTTGTAGGGTGTCTAAAATCTAAGACAGGGCAGGTATTAATGGGAAAAAAATCATATAGTAGAGATGGTCAGAATATATAAAAACACTTTATGATGACAATAGATCCGAGATAAACATTCAAGATATCGAGGGTCCATTAATACTCGCAGCAGAAGTAAGGGAAGCCCTAAGGCACGTGAAATATGGCAAAACCCCAGGACCAGACAATATCACATTAGAGGAATTATTCGCTTAAGGTGACTTTGGAGTAGAAATAATCACAAAATTGCTGAATGACGTATATAATAGCGGACACATACCCGATGACTTAATGCGATCCATATTCATAGTCTTACCCAAGAAACCAAAAACAACTGAATGTGACGAACACCGTACAATCAGCCGCATGAACCAAATAACAAAATACTTCTCAGAATCATCATGAAGAGAATGAGAAACAAAATGAGTTGCGACAGGATTGTGTACTTTGACCAGACCTGTTCTCTTTATACAGTGAAAACAGAATGCGTGCAATAGTTGATATCCCGGGAATATAAGTGCGAGGACATAACATAAATAGTTAAATGATTGTGAAATAAGCAATGGGCTTATAATGTACTGAAGTAGTAAGGGATGTGGAGCTTATGGAAACAAGAATGTCGAGAAAGTCAACAGAGGTAGAGAAAATAAGGAATGGAATAGGCAGAGGTAGAGGAAATAATGGAAACCACTAACAAAGTTAATAAAATGGGTACGGTCATCTAGTGAAATATATGTAACTCCAGCACCATCATATATACGGCATATATAAAATGGTAGAGACAGGGCCCTGGAAAGTGGAAAATAAAAGATGTTCACGTCATCATTACGTACCGTCCCCGCAACGAAAGTTGACTGCGTCAGCCCTCCAACATCACCTGTCTTTTGTCTTGGTGGTATACTCTACTATACTCTGTTCATTCTAAGAATGAAGTAGGTCAGTGTTTCTGATTGGTTGTTGGACGTCGAACGCATAAATCGAATGTTAAGTGCGCAGTAATATAGTTCTTCAGAACATAATACCATTCTTAACTTAAATCTAGTATTGCAAAGTGAAACATGTCTATCACAATAGCAATGTATGTTTTAAAATAAATTTTCATATGATATATCTTTAACATTCCATGATAAATTATTATACATGCTGTTATATGGTTGCGCAGGTGCAAAGAGGTCAGGGGGACCCGTTATATTTCCTTACACAATGTAAATGGTTCTGAATAGTTAATTATGTTGTTGTTCTTAAATGTCATCAGCTGTACAGAAATCAAAAGTTGTCGCGGAGTAATATGTGGGTGTGTTTTGACCCACTTCAGTCTTAGAGTGAACAGAGTATAGACTCCAACCTGTCCATCTCGTAATGTTACTCTCCCACATGTATCTCTGCCTACCTCTTGATCGCAGTTTACAGTGACCCATAAATAAACAGCATAATTGAGTTCGAGTCCCCATTGATACACCGCTAATTTGATCAAAGAAGTATTCGCTGAACTCAAAATAATTCAAGGTAATTACCAATTCAGCCAATCGAATAATAGTAGCTGTAGCAATATACTCCTGTGGATGAATGTTAAGTAAGAACTGTAATGCAGAAATCCATCGCTATGAGGAATAGATGTGTAAATAACATAAGTAAGAATATGTGATAGTTGTGTAGAGGATCAAGAACAATGAAAGAAAAAATGGATAGGGCATAGTTAGAAGCCTTAAGATAAGATGGAAGACATACGACAAGAGGTTGGATGAATCCAGAATCCGTCCAAGAATCTGGAAATGAGTTCAGTTTAGCAAGAACATGCGGAGAGAATGGATCTACCCGGGTTAAACGGTTTATGTATTTTTGGTATCAAGTACAGTGTAGGGGAGCCAAGGTTACTCTTTGAAATCAGAAATTCAAGAGCACTCTAGAGAAACTGGATATTGTTCACAAGTTGTTTGGTAGTGTTGTCAATGTTAATGTTGTAAGACTAAATGAGACTTGACACAAAGCCGATACAAGTGTGATCCTTTAATTGACATGTAGCTTCTTTAATGTATGGGTCCTTCTGCTAAATGACAACAGTGCCACCCATATCAACTGGTTTAATAACGATATCGTCATGTGAACGAAGGCCAGAGGACGCCTGAAACTCTGCTCTAATTTTAAAGCGTCGTAACAGGAGACGGCGAAGTTGGTGTATAACATGGAGGGTGAAATCAATATAAAATTGAACCGCAACGTCGAAAAATCATTATTCCTTTGCTTTTTTTATTTTTCATTTACATTAGTTTTACTATTTGGTCGTTAGAACATCTAGTAACATTGTTACATTAAAATAATATTTATCGCTGAAGAAATGTACATGTCCTTGAAAATAAAAACATTACACCATGAAACACTCAGAAGGTCATCCCACCTATTTATGATCAGTTTTTGCTAAGATTTGTAAACGGTTCAGAAAAATGGCTATTAAGTTGTCGTGTTCTAAAATTACAGGTTCTTAATATATAGCAGACATCATCCAACTTTCATCTGGCAGTAAAATCGCTAATAAAAGCTAATTTTCCGTTTCTAAATATTGGATAGCATCTTAGAAGGAAGTGGAAAATTAAACCGTGTATTTTATATATTACACAATCCTGCTGGCTCATCAGGAATCATCCTTCTAAAGTGACTTTTTATTACTTTATCCGTAATTATCATTGATCTCTTTGCGTATAATTTATATTGACAGCCAAAGAAAATCGATAGAGACGACAAATTAGGCTCTTTAGAAGGATAATTACCAATTTAGCCTATATACCTTGTATTATCGATGATGACGAACAAAGGAATGCCATGCAGTGAATAGATAGAGGCGTAACAATCTCAGGATGACCGCTACTCATACAAAGTGAATCGATAGATGCGTAACAATCTCAGGATGACCGCTACTCATACAAAGTGAATAGATAGATGCGTAACAATCTCAGGATGGCCGCTACTCATACAAAGTGAATCGATAGATGCGTAACAATCTCAGGATGGCCGCTACTCATACAAAGTGAATAGATAGATGCGTAACAATCTCAGGATGACCGCTACTCATACAAAGTGAATAGATAGATGCGTAACACTCTCAGGATGGCCGCTACCCATACAAAGTAAATAGATAGATGCGTAACAATCTCAGGATGACCGCTACCCATACAAAGTAAATAGATAGATGCGTAACACTCTCAGGATGGCCGCTACCCATACAAAGTAAATAGATAGATGCGTAACAATCTCAGGATGACCGCTACTCATACAAAGTGAATAGATAGATGCGTAACACTCTCAGGATGGCCGCTACCCATACAAAGTAAATAGATAGATGCGTAACAATCTCAGGATGACCGCTACCCATACAAAGTAAATAGATAGATGCGTAACACTCTCAGGATGGCCGCTACCCATACAAAGTAAATAGATAGATGCGTAACAATCTCAGGATGACCGCTACTCATACAATGTACTCATGTGACAAAATGTTGGCAATCATTTTCAAACAAAAACACTATATATTTTGTTATTAGAAACAGTCACTTGCACCGAGCCATTAACTCAAGTATTACCACAAATATTTCATCGTGTGAATCCAAACGTCATTTCTCTTTGCTGATCCAACTTTTCCAGTGACAAATTAAAGAATACATCTAAGTGATTATTTTTCAGTCAAGATAAGTGACTATGATCAGCTTGAAGGTCTATTTTATTGTAGAAAAAGTTGCCTTCCCCAGAGCATATATTCCGGATTTCCTTAAATGTTAAAAGAGAAAGTATTTTTTTATTGTGGTACTAGTATTTTTGTGCTGTGACTTGTATTAAACCATATTGAATCTAGATCACATAATTCAGAAGGTTGTGTCCACATTATTGAGTTGTGGGAACAAGAAATTATTTCTATAGAAACATTGAACTTATTTTCAGAATGACTCATATATGAATACTTTTATAAATGTTTTCGAAGTTATTAATTTTGGTTATGTGGGTATGTTCATTGGAATGGGGGTGGAGGCATGATTCTAAAATTATAGGCTATTGTTTTTAGTAAACAAGCTATACTCACCTTTGTAGAAAAGACTATATATATATGCTTCCGGTACAGGAAAACATCGATGGTATAATTGGGCCTAGGTTCGTTCGCCCTCTAAGCCGAAGTGTCATTCACTGACATCTAGAACCCTTCGACTAAGCCTGATGCTCTACACATATATATGAGATATGAGCACCGTGAACTAGAAGCTTGTTCTCGAGCTGAACAAAACTGTAGTACCAGTTTTCACGTAGCGTTTTTTCCGTTCTATGTGGATATAGCGCTACTCTCTGGCTCTATACTGTCTTCTCATTACACTCAATATATTGTCCTTACGGAGACTATAGCGCATTCTATCAATTTTCATCGTGACATCTACCCAAATCGTGATATCTGCATTGGCCGCCTCTCCACTGCTCAAACCGAAATACCCTTGGTCACTGTGCGTCCACAGTACTCCTATATGTGTTGCGGCAGAGGAGTCGGAGCTGCAGTCAATTCTCATTCCATCTGCAGCCTTCACATTCACGGACACGGTGCCCAAAAGTGTTGGCCAGTAACACGACACGAGCAGCTGTTTCTTTTTCCAGGGTGCACCACGAGGAGGTCCTTTTTGAATCGTGGCCATTTGCTAACCGTGGGTCCACACGAGAGCAATATGGGTCTCTTCGTACCCCTACATCTATGTGTATCTCTGTGTAAGGCTAATCAGTCTTTTCTCGTACTACTGACACAGGATATAGGGAAAAATGACCAATGAAAATCATGTAAAAATCAGAGTAGTCTTTCGCAGTGACGAAACACTCGAGCTTGTTATTTTGAATGTCATTACTGTAGGGAAGGTAACAAACATTTATCTGTATCTTGGTCAGTCAGTTCCTCTTTTGCCACATTTGGCACATAGGTAGGATGCCATAGTTCCCCATGCCTGTCGGTGAGTTGCCAAGGATTGCAGGTCTTGTGCATTTATGCCTGTTGATTTTAATTCATTCATAAATGTTCTTCTGAGCGTTGTTTTTGGTCTTCCCTGTTTTCTTATCCCGTCTGGTGTCCATGGGTGTCCATATCTTGGTAGCGTACATCAAAGTTGCAAGTCACAATTAAAGAAGTACCCTTCAAATTATCAATTATAGTTGGGGTTGTGTGTGTGAATACTCATGTTGCTAATCATTTTTTCCCCACAATTTACTTAAAATACATTATATATTTTGTGTTATTCATACATCCATTTACTATTACAAAACGCAGTTTCTTATGGAATCTCGTTTTATCATTTTTGTTTTTTTAAATCGTTGGGTTGATCTGAACCGCGTGTAAACTTCTTGATTATATCGATGAACAAGCAGTTTAGCTATCATTTAAATCATTTTCTACTGATAACTAACCTCGTGTTTTTTATTATAAAGAAATTACAATTTATGGCGCGGGTAACAACGTTTCAACAGTCTATATAAGAGTAAGCTACTCTCCAGAGCATAGATCCTGCGTGGTGATACGACTTGCTTTGTTAGATACGAATGATCATTGGTAACTTCGCTTATACCAAGTTTAGCAAGAGAATGAAACACACGAAAGAGTCGGATCATTAAATTTCAATGACTCCAGAGATCAGCGAGAAGTATACATATTGGAGAAGAACACATATCAGAGCGTTATGACCATACAAAACTAGAGGAATAATCTCATAACCTGTTACTTTATCTTATCTGAGACATTCAACTCTTCACCGAAAATAAAACCTGCATATCAGAGTAGATAATAATCATAAGCAAATATATCACCTCTATCTTTGCTCTTTAGCTTTCCAACTGTTGGGGGGACACGATTATATCTTGTGTCAGAGATTTATGAGGACAAATGCAGAAGATCAAAGTGCTAGGGAATGCAAGAAAGACACAGACTAGACAAATAATATGTGACAGATTCTCTCTTTCCTTCAGGTCAGACAATCTGAGAAGGAGTTTGTAGCGTGTGAGAGATTCAATCTCTCTTATTTTCTCTTTGTCATATTGCCTGGTGAATGTGCTAAACGTATTAAAATGTATACGCATGTGAATGTTTGCGTGTGTCTGTATTTTGGTATGATACAATATTCTTTCACCTGAAAATATAGAGATATATTTTTGTTATAAATATAACATATAGCGCCCCACTATATGGTGTAGATAATTAGACCGCGTTTCTGATGCAGCCAAGATACCAGTTTCAATTCTGTCGCAGGCAATTGTGCATTCAGAAACAATAACCACATAATGAACGTAAATATTGCATATAAAATCACGACAGTCAAACAAATCTGGGTTGATGGCTCATAAATATCACGCTCTTTCCAGAATGTTGTCTTTGCAATTGATGTCCTGAATCCGACTCAATCCTGTGTCAATCTGCCGACCTCCTCTAATGATATCTTCATATAGTCTTTGATACCATCTCTCCATCTCCTTCTAGGTCTACCTCTTCCTATACTTCCAGGAATTATGCCTTCTAATATTCGTCTTTCCATGCCATTGTTTCTCTTAATATGCCTGAAATATTTCACTTTTCTATGTACAATTGTATTCACCAGCCATCCTTCCTTTATATTCATCATACTCAAAACTTCACTGTTAAGGATTGATGGCTGCGTCCCGAAAATGTTATGCTACCAAAATTTAAAAAACAAACAGCACTATACATTTAATGTTATCCGTCCACACTAGACATTCGACATCTTTGATCCGCATTAAAACTGTAAACGGGTTCCATATTTATATACTACGATGACCACCAATGAGAATTTTGTGATGTGAAACCTTATGATACGCGTAAATAAACAGAAAAGGAAATTGATATTGGACGAAGGTAAATCAAAAATAGCTCGAATACATGTTCAGGATACAATTTCCCCTGGCCCGCTTGATTCTACAGCCGTCAAAGGGCAGGTGGATACCACACAGCGAAGACGTCTAGACGACATCAGACGAGGAAGGGGACAGAATGCTATCAATTTTTGTTGCGGAGTTTTTTCCAAGTAGCAAATTGGATTTTCACCCGCGGTCTTTCAGCTCATTCGTCATGTCTCATGTACACAAACCGACTACCAGAACACTTCTAGAACAGGTGTTGAAAGCTGAGCTTCTAGAGCAAGCCGAGGCTGGAGGCGCAAAAAACCAGCTTAACGTTGATGGAAGAAGAAATATTGCTTCTGAAAATAGTAGTCAAGGAAGCAAGGGAACAAATTGGGCGTTTGTCAAAGGGGAACAACACCAAATTTTTCTTTGCGTTTACATTTTTCTTCCTTAGAAAGTATCGTTAACCGTTGAAACACAGTTTGCGTGGCGTTAAACCATGAGAAGGGTGGAGATTAATTAAAACATATGGGGATGCGTAATTTTACGTGTTGTCTCAATATTTCAAAGCTGGAATTCCGAAATTGCAAAACTGTTGGTTTTAACGGTTGTTTCCCATGGCGTGAGCTACAATTGATGAGTTTAAACTGTTGCTTTTCAAAGATTTGTTTCGTTTATAATTTGTTTCTAAGTTTGCATTTCACTTAGTTTCGCTTGACGTTTTGTTGAAAGTTTGCTTTCTTAAAAAGGGATCTTGAAAACGATATACTGCCAAATTTAAACTATTTGGACGGAATGGAGTATTAAGTGACATATATATATACATTTTTTGTAACTTTAGGAAGACCGACACAAAAAGTTCAAAAGTTAGCTTTGCAAGATTTATAACGGAGTTATTCTATGATTAACGCACGAATCAGTTTTGTATGACTAATTAACTATAAGAAAAACGTGGCGTATTTTCATACGCAAATGTTCAGATATCGTTTAATATTTCAGATATCAAAATAATTTTCTGCATGTGGTATCAAGTTTCTATCTGATTTCATAACTCATAATTGTGTTGATAGCTATTTTCATAACCTGGCAAGTTTCTATGATCTTTGTTAGTAAAATATCATATCATCATGAGATATATTCTTTCCAGAATGTGGTCTTCTTTATGGATTCTCTGAACACTCCGAGATTCTGGGCGAGTTGATCTGCCGCAGCTAGAGATGTTTAAACAATCTGATATATCACTTCACCATCGTCGTCTTGGTCGCTCTCTTCCCATATAATTACCATATATACCATATATTACCCTGTAAATGCTAAAACGTTTTGGAACTGTTTTCTTATAAGTGAATTTAGTTCAGTAAAACATATCTATTATGGCGAGGTACGCACCTTTAAATCTTGGACTTTAGTTCAATGTAGTTATATCAAAACTTTCCACCTATAGAAAATACCAGAGGTCGTGATTCTGATAATCCAGCCACCAGGACCTCCGGTAGGGATTAGTGGGAATATATATGGTACCTATAGAATCACTGGGCACTGACGTTGCATATGTACGTACTAAATAAAATCAGAAACCATATAACGTAGTGCCAGGACCGTAGATAGGATTGCTTTAAATATTGAGTTTTACCTAAAAATAAAATAATTTGTTTGGTTCGATTTTGTGTGTAAATTTCACTATTTCACGGAAAATGTGATTTAAAAATTGATTTAATATAAGGGGGTGTGTGTGTTTTTACCGACCTTTTGACTAGTTCCTAGTTCTAAAAGTAATGTTCAGATTTGCTAAGATACAACTCAGTTTGAACTCCCAACCCCCACTCCCATCTACGGGTCTGCGTGATGCCATCACCAATGTAAATGAGCGCAAAGTGACTTTGTAGATGCTCGATTTGAAAATACAATATACATTTTCTACAAATGAACACACATAAAATATTGAAATATGACCGTAACATACTTATCGGTAAATTTCATCGGATCCTATGATTCAAACTAATAATTGTGCACAAGCATCACCGATGTGTTTTGAAGCTAGAAATAATGTCAGAATGTCCATACGTGCAATCTATATTTGTCATTTGTCGTGGGAATATAAGAGATGCATATTGTTGTAGTACTTGATTTCAGTACTAACATCACATTAATAATGGAACACTTTTTGAAAGAAATTATATTAATTCCAATTTAATGGTCCAACTGTCAATATGTTGTACATAATTTCAATTCGGCTTATACATGGACTACAGACTCTTGATTAGGAACCAGCCTCACGGCACTGCCGCATTCTAATAATGCCATTATAGTTTGTCAATCTTTCAGTAATTTACGGGTGTACAAGCTCAGTGTCTCAATCAGTTTGGATCTTTCCGGAGAGGGCACACTTTCACCCCTGGTCACTCCTATTTCTATCATTATCTGATCATGTACATTATCTCCTTCATTTGTCATCTTCATAATTTTATAGTGTATCTATGACTATCCTTATTAATTCAGCCTTATATTTCCTTATCACTGTGAATTCACGATAGCTTTTTCTCGTCAATGAATCCGCTCTTTGGTTGCATCTGACTCCCGCATGACATGGCTAATAGATCCATGTGATACTTTGAACGATGTTGAGACTAATGACTAGCACTTTTCTCATCGTGCACTTGTCTAATTTAGACAGCATGCTCTGTGAGTCTGTGTGTTGGCGGTTGAGTCATCGGTCAAGTGAGAGTCGCTGTAACCTCCTCCATCCTCACACTTGATGTTGAAAGGTTATTTCTCTTATTACTTAATGAACTATCAGTATAGACGATTGTATCGTGCGTTTTTTAAAGCACTTTTAGATTATTCTTATATCAATCTCTTATTATTATTATTATTAATACTCAATGTTTAATCAAATGTCAAACCCCATTAGAACAATTTGGACCGGAAAGAAAAAATATATATAATAAGAGAAATCTGCTATATATAGTACAATAAAAATTAAATGTATTTGGAGATTTTAACAAGTGTTGCTATACAGGGAAATGTATTATAAAAGGATGTCACTGTACCTGCTATAGTGAGTTACAGTCTATTCATCAGTAGAAGTTAGTCTGATTTATTTATTATCAGTAGAAGTTAGTCTGATTTATTTATTATCAGTAGAAGTTAGTCTGATTTATTTATCATCAGTAGAAGTTAGTCTGATTTATTTATCATAAGTAGAAGTTAGTCTGATTTATTTATATCAAACCTTTTTAGCATAAAATATAATGGAAGATGTAGTTCGGCAAACTGCAACCCCCCGATGTATATCATTCCCCCTGTTCTATAAGAAATATATCATAGTGGGTTTATAATCTAAGAATTTTACCTCTAAAATGAATAATTTCTGTAATTTAATGAATTAATCACTTTTCTGTGGAATTAAAGATGTATGTTCAATTTTCATTTGAGGAATGTATAAATATAATTATCCAATCTTATGCTCGTATTAATTTCTCCTTTCTCATAGCGTATGAATTTGCGATAAGAGTCTTCTGAAGTTCCAAAGGATGTCGAGTAGCGTCGTCAAGCGTTGAAATTTCTACTTTATAAGGCTTGCCACGTATTAAGTCTACAATATCGAAAATTTGTTGCGGACAATACCGTTTTTAGCTGATAACATCAAGGATGTGGCATAGTCAGTGCCATATTTAGACTTGATAAGGCCCTAAGCTATTTGAGATATGGGGCCCCTTTATAAGTCGAGATATTATATGTCAGAACCAAATATTATTTGTAGGGGCTCCCAAAACAGTGGGGGCCATAAGCTATAGCTTGTTTAACTTATACGTAAATCCGGTCTTGGGCATAGTATTTTCCTCCTTATCACTACTTTGTATAGTATTTTTCGTCTTATCACTGCTTTATATAGCTGGCTCCTCCTTATTATTGCTTTGTATCGTACTTTCTACATTATCACTTTGTATCGTATTTTCTTATCACTGCTTTATATAATATTTTCCTCCTTATCACTGCTCTATATCGTATATTTTCCTCCAAACCAATGCTTTGTATCATGTGTTCCTCCATATCAATGCGTTGTATCGTATTTTCCTCCTTATTATTGTTTTGTATCATATTTTCCTCTATGTCAATGCCTTATATCATATTGTCTTCTTTATCACTACTTTGTATCGTATTTTTGCTGAGATAACTTGTGATTTGATATTTTCTGAGCTTAATGACTAGTAGTGCACATAGTAATTTTAAATCATTCAGTTTGACAAAGCGTGTCAGACAAAATCTGATTCGCGTACTTATTTTGCCCATCCCTACTAAAGTATATGAACGGAAGTACACTAAGCTAATGGAGCAAACCCTGACAGAAAATCCCACTGTCTAGCAGGTTAGCACGGGAATGCCAAAGGCTAAGGAGCGCAAACCCTCACAAAAGTCCGCAGGGAGAACCTTAAGGCAGTTGATGATCGTATTCTCTGTCATGTCCTGCTTGATTCAAAATGTATCGACCTTGCCTTTCCCTTGGACTACATCAAAGGAATCGAGAGGGAGTTAGTGCAAAAATGGCAAGGTACTTTCTTCATATAAGCTGTTAGGCACAACAAAACACGCCAAGAGAGAAGTAGAAACACGGGACAACCTCTGAGATTCGGCACTGGACTCGAAATTACAGACAGCAATAGGTGAGGTTTTGAAGGCGGATATAAAGTGTGTCAGGGTTGTATACTTTCTCTAGTACTTTAATCTTGAATATATAATGCAGGAGGCATTACAAAGTCACCAGATATCAATAACTGTTGGCGGTATGCCACTTTGTAACTTGCATTATGCCGATGATATAAATCTCTTGGCTGGTTCCGAATCTGAACTCCAGGAACTCACCTCAAAGTTGGAAGACATTAGTTGGGAATATGGAATGAAAATTAGCATAGATAAAAGCAAGATATTGGCGACTAGTGATACCAAGCAAGATCCAACGAATCGAGACGTTAAACAGTCACAAACTTGAAGAAGTTACCAGTTTCAAATATTTCGGGTCTCAAATATGAGATGATGACAACTCGAGATATGAGAGTTAAAACTCGAGATGGCGATAGCGAGGTTGAATATGATTTGGAAATGTAAGATCATTATTTCAGTAAAGATCAATCTATCCATATCGCCAGTGATAGGTACACTTTTATACCGATGTGAAAGTTGGACACTCAATGTAGACATGGAAAGAAGGATTTATGCTTTTCAATACAAGTGCTACAGACGTTTGCTAAGAATTATTTATATAGAACACAAGATAATATTCGTCCGGCAACAAATAAACACACTTGTAAGTTACCAAGAACCACTTTTGGCCTTGATGAAACGACGTAAACTTGTGTGGTTTATACATGTAACGAGACACGACTCACTCATTAAAATTGTTGTACAAGGAACAGTTAGGAGAAAAAGAAGAGGTGGCAAACGAAAATCCTGGATTGATAACATCAAGGAAATATCTGGGAATCATTTTTATACACTTCTCCGAATTGCTGAGGATAGATGTATTTGGATGGCTTTTTGTACTGTTGTCTCCAGTTAGTACTCCAAACCCCCTCCCTTTTCCAGCACAGGAATTCAGAACATGACTTCAAGTACTAGGAATGTAGCCAAAATAGTGTGTAACTGCTAACATGTATTCATTCCTTCATACACCACACATCTCATTGTGTTGTTTATACTTAACAATGTCTGGACTTGTCTTCTTGTGACATTAAGTTGCAGCATAATGCATCATTATGGAACCTAGTTTTTACACAGGCCAGTCATGATGTCCCGGTAAGTGTCCTCCTTCTTCTGGCATTTATTCTCTAACTTCTACAGATTAGGAGAATGTAGTCCAGAGAATAGAATGAGTTGTTCCCTGGTTTATAGCTTAGCTGCAATAGCTGTGCCTTTTGTCCTGACACATCCGACTTCTGTATGATCTATGTATTTCACTTTGACCCTATATGGGACAGGGCATCCAACTGCACCCCATAGCCTCCTTAGTACTATGTATGTGACAGTTTACAAGGCAATACTATGGATGTGACAGTTTACAAGACAATACTATGGATGTGACATTTTACAAGACAATACTATGTATGTGACAGTTTACAAGACAATACTATAGATGTGACAGTTTACAAGACAATACTATGTGTGTGACAGTTTACAAGACAATACTATGTGTGTGACAGTTTACAAGACAATACTATAGATGTGACAGTTTACAAGACAATACTATGTGTGTGACAGTTTACAAGACACTACTATCTGTGTGACAGTTTACAAGATAATACTATGGATGTGACAATTTCTATCACACTTGTAAGGTTTTCATTTGAAGAGCCCTCATATTTTTATATTTGCAGGTTCTTTTGTTGGTATTATACATTGGTGGATTCCAGTTCATTATTGACTTAAGATACCTCAACCATCTGTTGTCAATTTGGCCAGTGCAGATATTAGTAACTGTTGCTGGGTTGTCTGACAAACTGATGGATATAAAACAGATAAGTAGAGAGGTGTACAGATACATGCAGGTACAACATGTGTGACAGTCATTAGCAGACTCATAGATATGTCTTCAGGTTGGTGGGATGGGGTGGTTCATCTAAAAAGAAATCCTTCGCCAATATTTTAATTTAATGTGTAATTCCGTTTGTTCCTCTTGAAAAACATGGTAACTTTTTTGTGAAAAATGGTTTAAAGGAAAGGGATGTGTATGTGCAGGGATTTTACCCATTCACTCACTTTTTGATTAAACTTCCTAACACTAAAAGCCATGCTTTGATTTTTTTAAGGTTGTTCAGATGGGGAAAGAGGGGGGGGGGTGAGGGGTTAACACTTTGTTCTGTAACATTAGTCTGTCTGCTAGGGGAGAGTTAGCACACAGTAGTCTGTCTGCAAGGAGAGAGTTAGCATACATTAGTCTATCTGCAAGGGGAGAGTTAACACACATTAGTCTGTCTGCAAGTGGAGAGTTAGCATACATTAGTCTGTCTGCTAGAGAAGAGTTAGCACACATTAGTCTGTCTGCTAGAGAAGAGTTAGTACACATTAGTTTACCTTTGGTTCACAAAATAAATTAACAAAAGAATAAAATAATTAAAATTGAAAGTGCTATTTATATTCTACATTATTGTACAACCAATGAAGAAGCATAAATAAATGTAAAATATAAAAATATGAGGTGATGTAGTTTTATTAGGCGAGTTTACAACAAATAAATGAAAATCTTTAGCAATAATTTATTAAACAAAGTACACAAGATAAAAATTTGGTGCAATATTATGGTACAGTTTAATCACAGCAGTAGAAGAACAAATATGAAATATCAACAGAGCATTTGGAAGAAATTATTGAAATCTTTTAGATTTATAAAACAATTTGTTGATAGTATTTGATGGAAACAAAAGCAAAAAATTAAAACAAAGATGGACAAATTAAGGATCAAAATAAAGATTATTTCATGTGTGCTTTAGAAACAGAAATACATAACATTGTTGTAAGTCATGCTAAAAGGATAGACTGAGACCAAGCAAGATACAGACATTATAAATGAGAAGAATACATAAAGAAGTAGTCAAATATCAGAATTTAGTAACATGGAGACTGAATACTTTTACTGCACATTACAGAAAAACACTAATCTGTGTATTATACCAGTTCAATTATACGAATAAACAAAATGGAATCATATAAGGTTTTTGTAAGGTGTCATAAAATCTTCATAAGTGTCTTTCCTTCTAATAAGCCTCCATGTAGAACCATCAACAAGAACTTCAGCTGCTCTCATCTGAAAGAGCAAAAGGCTAACAAATGTAACTCATTTACTACTAACAATTGTGCACTTAATGATGTTATTAATGTAGATATAAATTATATCAAACTTGTTATACGTTTATCCTTTCATATATACTAGTTCGGCTATGTGGCAGAGTAGTTCAGAGTTCTTGGATGGTCAAGGTACTAGGTTCAAACCCTATCGCATGCACTTTGCATCTGGACCATTGATAATGTAAATAATGGCATCCTATTGACATATGGATATTGCCTAAAAACCACTACAGTCAAAAAATGCTGCGTTGAATGTTACGTCCTGAATAGAATATGCTAACAACACCATACTATATGGCAATGAAGAGGGATATCCATTAGCGATGCTTATATATGATTCAAGATCACTTGAATCTGAACATTCATACTTAGGTATTACTGTGTAATGTCATTTATTCCTTAGCTAATCTTTTTTCCTGAAATCTTACTGTACTGTAGCATGATGTCAATGGTGGCCACTGCCCAAAAATGTCTTTCCATTAAGCATTAGCCTAGGTTCTAAATCACCTCCACATGGTGCATACAGAAACTAATATTCCATATGATGGAGGTGGCCAACCCTCAACCAACCCTCTTTAGTCCCCTCTTCTTACTACACGTTTGGCAGGTCAGTGTTACTATTTTTCTCCCTATTGAGCTCAGGAAACACATGATCAAAAGTTGTGAGAAAATTGTAACTTATACAAGTGATAACTGAGGTGATACATAATGTCAAAATTCCTGGACTTACTCTAATGTTGTAGTTTGAGGACATACTATGGCAATAGGCACCAACATCATGCACAACAATGTATCCATTTTCTGGAACTGGCAAGATACGATCCTAATGAAGAAAACACAATACAAGATGAAACTGACAAGAAGTAATATTATTGTATACAGGGTGAACACATCTAGTTATTTTTTGGGGTGTTATGCAGTAATCCAAGAAACAAGTAAATCAAATGACAGTTTTTGCAATTTGTTATAATAGTGGCAATGTCTGAGCTTATAAGAAGAGTTACCTTGCCTATGAAATCGGAACTCTCACATACTGGACCAACAACATCATATACATGTTTGGCACATCCAACTTTTGCCCCAATTACTGTCACATGATGGTAGGAATTATACAAGCATGGACGGATGACTTCTGTCATAGATGCATCAGTAATCATATACCTTTAGAATATAATCAATACATAATCAATAGATGAATATTATTATTTATTGTTCATTTTATGTTTAGTAAACTTGTCATATTTCCCACATAGTAGAGTAGGACGGTTAGGCCTATGGGTAGGATGACGAAGATATGCAATCAACAGGCTATGGGAACTATCAGAATACACACCCTTCACCATCTGCTGAAAAATACGGAACCCCTATGGGATACTGGTGTGTACAGAAGTCAGTTCTTCTTCTTCTACTTTAGTGTTCATTCTCAAACTCCTGCTGCATTTCTCTTGTAACAGAACAAGAGTTCCAGTTGGATATAGTCCAGAGAATGGAAATGCGCTATGTGCACTGTTCATTTACTATAAATGGCCCGACACACCCGTCTTCTGCTAGAGAAGTCAGTTCAGAGAATCACTAATTAAATAATTTTCTATGCTGTTTTCTATAAAGTTGTTTGTGATGTTTTGATTTGTTTCTCTTTTGATAACAAATGCAATGGCAACTTCTTCTTCTGCTTCTTTCGTTCACTTGAAACATGTCTATATCTGTAATTCTGTCTCCTTAATAAAACTCACTGTCTTTTGTAGTTCATACAGTGTCCCATAGAGCTTTGATTCCAGTGTTGTTTCCTCTGGCCAATATGTCTGCCTCAGCATTTCATGCTCAGAACACTCTTGAAGTATATATTTGGCACTCTGTGCTGCCTGTCCACATTGTCCACAGCTTACATTGAACCATATAGTCAGATATGCCTAGAGTGTGCACAGGTTTGACAGAAATAATTGTGTTCCTATCTAAACCTGGTGGATTTCCGGTGTGTTTTCAAGATGGAGGAATGTTTTTCTTTCGTTCTTGGATTACTCGGTTGTTCGGTTGTGTAAACTACTGCCAACATAAAACCTACCACTGTTTATGAACCAGAACCATAGTTACTAAGCTTGACAATCTCCAACACTACTCAAATCAGATAGGGTTGAAAATCAATACATCAAAATCTCATATACTAGATTTTACGAGATCCAATGACAACATAAAAATTCAAAATGTTCCATTATTAAAAGTCAAACAAATTTACATATTTAGGCACCAATCTAGCACTGGATGGAGACTCATCAAAAGAAATTTTACACCGAATTGCCTTTGCAGCGGTTGCTTTCAATAGACTACGTAACATCTGGACGTCAAATACACTAAGAAACACCACAAAACTCAGGTTGTTTAACTCCAACATCATCCCTATTCTATCACATGGATGCGAAAGTTGGAAAGCCACAAAAGCCACAGATAAGAGACTAGACTCCTTTGAAAACAAGTGCCTATGTACCATTCTGAATGTTAAGTGGAGTGATTTTAAATCTAACACTACTATAGGAGAGGAAAGCAAACAAACCTATATATCTTCCTTCATTAGGCAAAGGCGTTGGACTTACATCGGCCATGTTCTCAGAATGAACAGCCTAAGAATTCCCCAGCAGTCACTATATTGGGTACCACCTGGAGTATGAAGAAGAGAGAGACCTAGAGAAACTCTATGAAGAACCATTAATAGAGAAGGCATGTCAATGAACCTAAACAGCACGCAACAATTGAAAGAACTAGCAACCCAAAGACAGAAATGGAAAGCTATGGTTTCTGCCCTATGCGCCGCCTATGGCCCTGGAGGAACATAACATAACATATCTAAACCTGAAAAAAATATGATGGAACTTGCTCTAGAAGCAAGTCAAAAGATCTAACATAAACACATGGAAGAATATGCATAAGTAGGAATATGAAGTTACTTCATCTTGTCATGTGCAGTAACATATGAGGCAGTAATAAAGACTTTTCATGTTCCTCTGTCATTTGTTGTCCATAAAACACAGTGCTCTATGTCAAAGATACAGTACTTACTAGTAGTTGAACTGCCATCATAAGCCTTCATACGGTTTCTCATATAGGGATCTCCCTAGCGTAGTGGTTAAGCTGTTCTCCTTGTGTTCAACAGGTCATGAGTTCCAAATTGGCTTGTGTTGTCTTGTTTATAAGGTGGATTTTTTCTGAGATCCCTGTGGATTATCACTTGAAGCTACGGAGTTACGTGCTACGAGTGGTACTCTCGGCAGGCGACGTGCCGCTTTGTTGAGAGTGGCGGAGTACATATGGGAAACAGAGTACAGTGAAGTCAATCCTCTATGACTTTTAAACCCTCTTTGAATGGTTTCTCATTATGTATTCCTTATTCTCCCTGATGTTTAAGTGTCCTTACAGGTACAGGTAGGCTAAGTCTGAGCTTATTCTTAATATAAATCATATTTCCATATTTGTATCTTCTTTTAAAAACTGTCTTGTTGCTATAAAAAAAATCAGAAGGCAGGAGATAGAATTTGAACAAGTTCCGTTCAGCTGCCACCTATTCGTCTTGCAACTTGAGTCAGATTGAGTCTTTTCAAATTTTTCCCACATTACATCTCCTAAACTGTCACTCACAAGAAAACTAGTACCTGGTAGGCTATTATCTGCAGAGCTACCCATGAGGTTCATATTGCTCTGATTCATATATGACACATATGTTTTGGTCTCCCACTCTTCACATACTGTCATCTTTTAATTGCCTATCTAGTTATGTCTTCTCTTGAGGTTATGCCAAATCCATCACTACTTTCTTTTCTTCATCTCCTTCTGTATTGATTTTTGTCATGTAGGTCTATTACAATTCAGTATTCATTACCACATTTCATTTTCTGATAAGAAGGCAGTGGTTGTCAAAACTCAGCAGTTTGGACATACAATTCTTGGTTACCCACAATTGGTCTCAGAACCATAGAGCAGAACACATTTCATATTTATGTAAAAAAAAGGGAAGAAAACAATGCTTACATTTTGTTAGTTGTCTGCTTGCATCCTAAAACTCTTGCTAACAAAACACATGCATTTGCCACCAATGACCTTCCTGGTTCTAACATTAGGGTAATGTCAGTATCTTTCAATATGCCAGTGACTGATTGAACAAGATCTTGAGCTGTTGCATGATGTTGCTGTGTGAAATTATTATTTATAAAAAAAACAAGTCAAGAAAATTAGATTGGGCTTTAGCTGACATAGGTTTACCATAATTTTTATAGTTGAAACTGAGACGAATAGTATTACCGGTAGTTTGAAAGTGAAAACCTGGAAGAGGTTTGACAGTCATGATCAATGTAGGTCCCTTTGATCGAGGCAATGTTTGCCTACTCTGAATATTCTCACAGAGGAAGAGCTGACGGCTCTCAAACAACGACCAGTTGTCACCACTCGTTATAAAGATTACCTTATAATGACATGCTCCATGTTGGAGCATTTAATCAGTACAATTTAAAACATTGGATTACCTCATTGTGACCATCAACAATGTAAAACCTATTTAATAATTGAAAAACTGCCTTTTACAACGACTTATTTGACTCTTCTATGATTTTCATTGGTCACTATGTTTATACTTTGTGTTAGCAACCAATGAAAATCACGGGTAAAGTCAAATGATTCATCATGAAAGGCTGTTTTCCAACAAGTCAATAGACTTTATATTTCGGAGGGTCATGTCACAGTGCTCTTACAATTAATTGATTTCTAAAACTACATCACTGTGGCTTCCAGTAATATATTTTAATATATTCTTCCAGAAATATTTATTCCATGTTTATCGATCCATCCATGGCTCATAAGGGTCATAGGAGTATTACATTATGCGTAAACACACACAAACATTATCTCAAGCAATCCAGAAGAGTGAAAAAATTTGATATGTCCATGTCTTTGGTGATATCTGCCCATAATTTTCCGTTGTCCCCTCTGCTTCTTTCACCTTCACTGTGATTTGCAAGATCGTTTTTGACTGGGAACAATGTTGGCATACATGTCCAAACCATCCAAGTTTTCATTGTTTTACTATTTAAAAAAAAATTATGTTTGTGAACTTGTGATATTCTCTATTTTATTTCTTACCTACACATTGTCTTATACTTTCTATTTATACATTCTGATTTTCACTCCAACACTAATGTTGCTTTGTTATTTATTTTGGGTTATTCAGAAACCTCCCCCAAAAAAATTTTTTGCAGAATAAAGTATGAGAAAACTACATGATTTGTTTCACAATTTTAGAAAGATATTCAAATTCAAACAATATAATTTAATTAGTTTAAAAAATGGTATTATTGATGTCAACTTTCGTTACCCACTTCTACACGTGTCATTTTTTTCAAATGTCCATTTGTCCCATAATAGTTGACATAATTTATGGATAAGTCCTTTTAGTGAGGTATCTTCATTCAACCACTGACGTGAGATCAGTTGTGTTATATCACAGCTGGAACTATACAAAATAATGGAGGCTGTAGAAACTATCATCATAAGTATATTGTAGAATTAGCACAGAAATTTGGAAAAGAAATAACAGTATGTTTGTCTGCACTTTGTTAATTATTGATGGTTTGGTAAAAGGGAGACAACTGCATTATATTTTCTAAATTAACCCCAAGAAAGTATAATACACTATACAGAATTTGAAATCAAAATTCAGAATTTTATAAGACATTGTGTGTTGAAATACAGAATGATTCTGAGAAAATTTGATAGGCATGTAAACCTGCAAATGTTAGATAAAATAACTTCTCGAATTTTTTCAACCAACATCATAAATATACAGCCAGATAGTAAACACAAAACAATAAAAGTCCTCACCTTCATCTGTATTGCAAATGGACATAACTTTTCAACATCATGTTTTAGATTAGGCCAAAGAGTCAGAACTTTGTGCAAAGACTCTCTCATGTCAAGAAAACTGATTCTGCAATAAGAGTTATGGAAAATGATTCAATCAAAAAATATATTACTGGAAACCACAGTTATGTAGTTTTAGAAATCAATTGTAAGAGCACTGTGGCATGGCTCCTTGGAAATATAAAATCTATTGATTTATTGGAAATATAAAATCTATATATTTTTGGAAAGCGGTTCATTATGAGAATCAGTGTCCACATCAAAGGATTCATTTCTACTTTTAAAAATATTATGCGTAATTCATGCAGCTTTCGTTACTCGGGGATTAAAAAGTTGCAACTTCTGCTGCTGATGAATCACTGTGTGCGACGCACTGAGAGCCCCCACCCTCAAGGTCGGAGGCTCTTAGTGTGTAGTATGCAGATCATTGGATGAGGTGGTTTATGCACCTTTAACGATATTTAATTTCATTAAATAATGTACCGTATGTTTGTTATGTTAAAATATGGTCACTGATGTCCATAATAAACCTGAAAACATCCTTTCATAACTTATTTGACTTTACTCGTCATTTTCATTGGCGGTTGACACAAAGTATAAACATAGTGAGCAATGAAAATTGTGGGAAAAATCAAGTGAATCATTGTAAAAGGCTGTTTTTTAATTAGCCAATAGGTTTTATATTGTCGATGTTTACAATTGAGGTAAGCCAATGTGTAAAAAGTACTGATTAAATGCCCCAAAATAGAAGTATGCCATTATAAGGATATCTTTATAACACAGATGACAACAGGTCATTGTTTCAGAGCTGCGAAGTCTTTCCTCTGAGATAATATTCTTCTTCTTCTTCATTGTTCATTCTCAAACTCCCACTGGGTATCTCTTGTAGCAGGACCATGGTCCTATTAGATTTCCAGAAGGATGTGGCCCAGAGAATGGATTTGCGGCGTGTCGCAGTTTTCTATGCGTCAATGGCCCGACATATCCATCTTCAGGAGTAGATAATATTCAGAGTAGACAAACATTGCCTCGGGAGGAAACTACATTGATTGTCACTTCTTCTTCTTCTTCTTCTGCATTCATTCTCAAACTCCTGCAGATTAGCAGGATGTAGTCCGGAGAACGGAATGCGTTGTCATGGTTTACAGCATTGCTGCGATATTTGCGCCTTTCGGCCTGACACATCCAACTTCAGCATGGCTTTGGGTCACTGACCCTATATGGGATGGTGCAGCCAACTCCATCCCATAACCTCCTTAGTCACCTTTTATGACATGCATGGAAGGTAAACAGTGTTGCTATTCTTTGCTCCCCTTTCGGGTCCCGGCAACACACAGGTGGATTGTCACTGACACATCTCTTCCAACTTTATGTCACCTGGAGCCACTATAACTTAATTAGTGCACTCTCAAATCTCTTCCAACTTTATGTCACCTGGGAGCCACAATAACTTAATTAGTGCACTCTCAAATTTCTTCCAACTTTATGTCACCTGGTAGCCACTATAACTTAATTAGTGCACTCTCAAATCTCTTCCAACTTTATGTTACCTGGGAGCCACTATAACTTAATTAGTGCACTCTCAAATATCTTCCAACTCTATGTCACCTGGTAGCCACTATAACTTAATGATAAATATAAATAACCAAAATGTCAGAAGTTGTCAGACAAACTGGAGATTGCCGCAGTAACTTAATGAATATGTGTGCATATGCATGTGTTATAGTAATGTGTTATAGCATGTGAATATCTTCATGTGAATGAATGCTATGGTAATACATGTATAAATCTCTATGTGTATGAATGTTCATGTTAATGCATGTATTTATGTGAGAAAATGTTTATGTGAATGCATGTATATCTGTGTGATACATCTATGTATTGACTATGTAAAAAGAGATACATTTGTATGTATATTGTTTTTATATATATTTTGTGTGTGTGAATGCAAATTTATATATATATCACTGAGTCTGTTAGTGGTTGCGTCGCCAGCCAAGTGAGAGCTGCTGTCACCGCTTCTATTTCCATTCTCATACTCGATGTTGTAGCGGGGTACACAGCTGACTTCTCAGCTAATTTCTTACCATTTTGGTAGGCCACGAAACCCCAACCACAACTGTTTGTTTCCTGCATTACTGAGCCATCTGTGTAAATTATTGTATTGTGTGGCTTCAAGTGCTGCAGTATAAGTTCTTGGATCATTTCCTCTGTTCTGTTGGCAGCCCAGTCACAGCACTCTCTTCCCATCTGTATCACCACCGTTGTCAATAATTTTTTCTCTTTGTCAAATGTCACCCATTCACAGTCTCTTCCCACTTCCTCCAGCTCACAAACTCTGAATAGGGTATCTTCTGCTTCTGCCATCCAGGACCATCCTCTCTTGATACCTGTTCCTTTTGTGCTGTCTAGAGATTGGTGTTAGAGGTGATGATCATTATTGGCGACCTTGAAGTATTCTTTAACCTGGGCTATTTTATTTGATGTTGGGTGATTTGATTCTAGGTAGGCCTAGAAGAAACCTCAAAGCCACGATAGGTGTATCTTTTGTGCATCCTAGGACAGCTCACATGGCCTCATTTTTAACTCTCTCCAATCTATCCACCTGTGTTTGTGAGAGTGTCAAAAAAAACCTAAATAAAACATCATAATTTATATTTGTGCAATAAAAACCAGATTATATATTGTAAAATTTCTAATTTTTTTAAATTTTCTAGCTGTACGTTTATGTGTAAAAGGATCATTTTAATATATTCAGTTATACCCCTTTGATTACAAATGGGTATGTTTGATTTAATCAAGGACACCAGAAAGAAAGAAAGTAAGGAGATAACAGAAATAATAAAATGATGACTCAAATAAATAAGTGGTAACTGTGAACCTAACAGAATGGTCAGTATTGTATTGGTTATTGACTCTTTAAGATTAATCTTAGAACTAAAAAATAAATTGTTTAGAACAGTATCATAAATGTAATTATTTTTTTAAAAATACACTCAAACATGTATAATCACATTTAATATATAAATAAAACACTACATTTTTTCTTTAATTTGATAAGATATAATTTAATCACATTTAGATGAACTATTTTAGGATTAATTGACCCATTGTGAAGACCTACAATTTGTTTTGAACTAAAAAAAATAATTTTATTCAGACATTACAATAATTCTGAAATGAAACAGTTTAAATAACAACACCACTTTAACTACCTTTCTTTTTCATAATTAGTTATCGCATCTGCCAATGTTTTCATTGCTCTTCTCAGACCATATTCATCTGGTACTTGTGATGTCTCTGTCAAAATTGTAATATTTTGTAAGAAACTGGGTTAGACCATGACCTTACTTCATCACTCTTTTTCCTATCCAGATATAAAACTGTATGATGTCAGTGAAAGTTTTGTTAAATCTCATGATGAACAAGTTTTGTTAAATCTCATGATGAACGTAACAAATTGAATGATGAGTTACCACATGTATGAACATATTTAATTGATAATAAGAAACATTCAAGTTCATAGTCTATATTTCATTTTATGTGTTTTAGTATGAGAATGATGAACTGAATGTTTTAGAAAAAAACCACTGTAAAGCTAAGGAAACAGGGTTATATATAAATTTTTGGTAAGGACAGGTTTGTTTTTAACCTTGAAGAAAAACAGTCATTTATTTGTTTTAGTGGGGATTCTTTGTGACCTATTGTGGGGAAAAACCAATAGGGGGAGACAGGTAGGGAGAGAATTTTTTGGCCTGCTTTTGCCTACTAAATGTTATCCATTACTTGTATCCATAATAGTGGGTGAAAATGAATTGTGTTTTCTTATCACTGATCAAGTAATTGATTTTCTCCTGCAATGGCAAACTATGGTAGTATTATGTCTAGAAACTCTGAATGGGGCAAGTGCCACCCAAGACAACAATGGAGAAGAGATATTTCAACTTGTTTAAACATGCCCCTGACTGTGTCAGGTCAACTTGCCCAGAACTGTGAGAAGTTCAGAAGATTCATAAAGAAAATCTAGAAAGAATATGTTATCTGAAACATTATATATATCAAGTGACATATTCGTTCCAAAACATTGTCTTCGTCGTGGATAATCTGAACACCTCTCTGTTCAAGGCAAGCATGCCTGCATTGGCCAGAGACATATGTATACATTCTTCGATGTTGCTGGTCCATTGTCTTCTTGGTCCTCCTCTTCTTCTCTTGCCTGGCACTCCACCCTCTAGAATCAGCCTTTAAATACCATCATATCATTTTAAGTGTCCAAAATACTGTATCTTCCTTCTTATGATGGTATTTAGAAGCCACCCTTCATTTAGTTTCAGTAATGTCAAAAATTCAAAGTTCTTTTTCTCTGTCCATGATATTCGTAGGATCTTTCTGTAGCACTTTATTTCAAATGAATTTATTCTTTTGGATATTATATACCTCATATATAATGCAATTCAAGATTAGAGACAGGGCTCTGAGAAAGATTTTTTTTGAAAAATCTCAGCATATTGCATCATGTTTCTTTTATTCTCTAGTTTGTAGACTGATGCTTGATCCTTATGAAAGACATATCATCAGGTAGAATATCCTGAACAGGATGTAGCAGTCATAACAGCCTTTCAAAATTTATGTCGATCTTGAGCCAGTCTTCCTGCTTCTGTTACTGTCATTTTCAGGTGGTCTTTGATGTCTTGCTTCCATCTTCTTCTTGGTCTGCCTCTTGTTCACATCCCTTTCATTATAGTCTAATCTAGGCTAACACAGCATTTGATATAGCTAAAATAGTGTCGTTTTCAGGAAAGAACCATGCTATTTAACCAATTTTCTTTTATATTCAATTTTTTCAGGATGGCTACATTGGTGATCTTTTTGGTTCATGGTATTCTGATGATTTTTCAGCCACATTTTGTTTCAAATGAAGCTATTTTATTGTTAGCTGCATGAAAGACAAGCTGAGGCAATTACTTACAGTTTGAAAGAACTATCTGGTTGTTCATATCCATTTTAAAATAAAGATGGTATCATATCCTAATCAGAACATACCATCAACCCAGTATATTTTGACTGTTGTGATTCCCTAAGTAATATAATATAAATATGGTTTCTAAGTTGCCATTGCTTTCTAAATGGACAATTGCAGTGAGGATCAAACCTGATACAAAGTCATCCAAGTCGTGCTCTGTAACTGACTGCTACAGATCCATATCAATTTTATATGCACTGTATGATTTAATTCTCTATCTCGTGCAAATAGACACTAGTATCCAAAAAAATTCACTACCTAACATCACTACAATGTCTGTAAACTTTGACAAGTTCGACAAGTATAGGCCTACTAGCAATTGGATGCATCACTTTAATTTGTTTGGGGAAAAGCCTGATCCAACATTAGTACAGTGGAATACCTCTACAGCACATCCTTTTATAACAAATTTTTCTATATAACAACACTTTTAAATATCCCTAATTATATTTATTCTACATTGTTTTTGCTGTATATTGCGAATTTCTGTTATTACATATTTTGTTGCTCCGGACCTAGCTGTTATAATCTGATTCCACTGTAATAATTATAGCACTATTAGTAGTGCAGTTCAGTGGGTTTTAACATTTTTTAACCTGTGGCTTCTTTTGGGACAATTTAGATTCTGTGGCCTTCCTTGAGCCTAAACAAAGCTAGTGAACTTTCTTGAAGATCATTACTATATACCTCATCATAATCGTACAAATAATCACCTTTTATTAGCCCCCATAGATGAGTCTGTGATCCCCAATTAAACATTTTTTCCTGCAACCACATGAAAATTGTTGTGCTCCCAGGAGAGCCATATGGCCCATGTTGAAAACCGCTGGCCTATATCATTTTGTCCATACTACGATGTTGCAAGCTTTATAGATATCATATGTAACATATAAAGCAGCAATAATGTTTGCTACTTTATTGAACCCATGAAGGAGTAATGTATATTACTTTGAATCCATGATTTATCCTGATCTTTGTATTGGAATCACTTTATGATACACATATTTTACCCTAATACAGAATATCTTAAATGCAACATTTTGAGGTTTAGTCAGGATACTCCCTGATGTAGTGGCTAATCAGTTACATTATGCTCAAACAGTCGTAGATTCAAATCGCACTCAGATATACTTTTCACAAAGTAGATTTTCCAGAGATACTAAGGGATTATTGCTGTTGAAGCTACAGAGCGAGGTGTTTTGCTGGTACATTTTCTAGTCTGACCTCTTATAGTTCCACCTAGTGAGTGTGCTGCTGTCCTTGATAAATTCATTGTGGATTTCTAAAAATTGTGGTCACTACCTCCAAGCTGCTTTCCAATGACTCATTTGATGTTCCATTCAAGGCCTGGTGAGTGGAATGCCAGGTATGGTGTAGAGGTGGTGTGCTATGCTCTCCAGTAGAAGGTTGGTGGGTCTGCTGGCTGGTTAATAAGCATGAGCTTATTTTCATCCTGCCAGCTCTCAAGTTCCTCAACTCTCTTGTCTATGTGATTGCAGCCCCAGCTCTGAGAGTGGCTGTTGAAGTCACCACACACCATAGGTCTCTCTTTTTCTAGGATTACGTCCAGTGCCAATTAACTAAATTATGAATATACAAAGAGTTCTAAATAAAATGGAATATGGCAGCATCCCCACCTAACAAGGGATTTATACATTTCCCATATGTGATACGATGTAATCACATAAATAATTCTAAAATAATCATGTCACAGATTCAGTTTTAGCTAAGCTATAAACTATAAGTTTATATAAACGATATGCAGTGACAATTTTATTACCTGCAAGAAAGCTCTGGTCTTCAATGTTGAAAAGTAAAAAGTTTCTCAGCGCCATGAGATCCCTCTGATTGCTTTCAGTTTCACTACGCCATGGCCTGGTTTCTGGTTCCTGATTAAAAATTAACTTTTGATATAGATCTTGCACATACCGGTAATCATTCAAGGAGAAATCATTAAGAGTTTTAAAATAGCTGCTTACCCATGTATAGAATTACTAAAAAACCCAGAGAATATCCAACATTTAGGTATGGGCCACAGTAACAAATACCAAAATAATTCTAGTGAATAAGTAAATATGTGCTACAAATATCTACCACTACTAATAAAAAGATGATACAAACAATTACCCAATAAAATAAATAAGGACAAAACCTGTTGATGTTTTGATCTGTAATCTTTGTGCGAATTAAAAAAACTATTATAACATTTAGGATATTTGACCTTACGTTCAAGAATCTGTATGTAAACTTGCAATCACAAAATATGAATGTTTAAAAGTTTTCTTGCTGTCATGAAGTTAGATCTTGAAATCAACAACCCCACACATTGTCAACCACAACAAACAAACCATATAGGACCTAAACTGATAATCAACTGTTTCATTTTCAAACAGCATCCCCACAAATTTCCACTTAAACATGACAAATAACACACTGATTATACATACACCGTTTCATTGTTTAAATACACTGTTTAAAAACACTGCTTAAACCAAAGATTCATCAAGTGCCGTCTCCGCAACGAAAGTTGGCTGCAACAGATTTCCAACATCCCCTGTCTCTTGTTTTAGTGATGCACTCCTCTAGACTGTAACCTGTCCATCTTGTGATGTTACTCTCCCACTTGTATCTCTGCGTACCTCTTGCTCGTTTCCCTTTGACTTTACCCTCAAGTAAGATTTTCAATATGGTGTTATGTCTTTTAATGTGTCCAAAATATTTTATTTGCCTAACCTTTATTTCTCTTAGTAATTCTATCTTCATATCAAGTGTTTTATAACCTCTTTGTTCATTTTCTTCTCTTTCAATTTGATGTCCTCCCTATTCTTCTGTATACCCACATCTCAAAGGCATCAATTCAGTCTTCTAATTCCAAATAGATGGTCCTCTAAACCAGGCATGTCAAACGTGCGGCCCATGGGCCGCATGCGGCCCTTTGCAAGTACGTGCGCGGCCCCAACAAAGAATACCGCAATTGTCTCATTTAATGGTGAAAATTGCAGTTTTAATACTTTAAACTGGGTGTAGAAAACATAAATCTGGCACGGTGCCACGTATAAGAAAACAATACGGCTATTTTAAGCTAGTAAGGGTTTTCTATCTATGACAATTGACCGGAAGTAGCAGACAGGTTGTTATTGCCATGTTAAAATTTTAAAACAATAATAAATTGTATCTTGTGAATCGTACCGGTAGTTATATTATTTGTTTTTATGAAGTACTGCATAAACTGACTCTGTTTAAAATGGCTACAGCACTTTCAGCTAAGAAGAAAGGACACCTGATGAAGAAAGGCTAGTATTTCAAGAAAAATGGGAACTACAGTATTTTTGTGCAATGGTAAATGGAAAGATACATTGTTTAGTATGCACTAACAGCATTGCCACGTCAAAAGAGTACAACTTAAAAAGACATTATGAAACCAACCATCGATCCTGCAATAAATGTAAAAGCTTAATGGGTATTTCAAGATTCCAGGAATTGAAGCTAACTTAATACAGCAACAGACATGTTTTACAAAAATAGATCAATCCAATGTCGCTTCCGTTACTGCAAGCTATGAACTCAGCCGAATGGTCGCCATGAGTGGGAAATCTTACAGTGAAGGAGATTTCATAAAGCATTGCCTTGTAAAGCTGCTGACATTGTGTGCCCACAGAAAGCACAGTTATTTAAGGATATTTCTTTAACCAGGAACACTGTTGCTGGACGGATTGGTGAAATAGCAGATGATTTGAAACAACAGTCTGCATCATCCAAATTTGAACATTTTTCTATTGCTATTGATGAGACAGCTGACATCACTGGAATATCACATCTTGCAGTTTTTATTAGGGCCTGTGACAGTGAATTTAATATTTATGAAGAACTGATTGAGCTAGTCCCAATGCATGACACTACAGCGAGCGAAGACATCTTTGAAAAAGTCGAGCAGAATATGCATGACTATGATTTTGATTTGAGTAAACTTGTATGTTTATCTACTGACGGTGCTGCGAATATGGTTGGCAGACATAATGGTGTTGCTGCCAAGTTGCAAACAAAAATTGAGAACTCATATCCAGATTCATTATTTGCACATTTTCACTGCATTATTCATCAGCAAAATTTGTGTTCAAAGACTTTAAAATTGAATCACGTGCTTAGTGTGGTCACAAAAACAGTGAACTTTATCAAATGCAATGCTCTCAACCATCGTCAATTCAGTCAGCTGTTAGACGACATGGATAGTCAGTTCACCGATGTTCCATTCTACACAGCAGTCCATTGGTTGTCATGTCACAAAGTGCTGAAAAGATTTTATTTGCTGAGACCAGAAATTACTTTATTTTTGGAGATGAAAGGTAAAAACACTGATGAAATAAAAGATGAAAGTTGGGTCCAGGAGCTAGCGTTTGCTGTGGACATTACTGCACATTTAAGTGATCTTAATTTGAAATTACAAGGCAAAAACAAACTCATCACTCAGTTGTACGACAATATCAAGTGTTTCATTACAAAACTAAGCTTATAGAAGACACAGTTGTCACGTTAATATTTGATTCATTTTCCTAACTGCAAAGAACTCAAAAACCAGGCCAATGCTGAATCTGTACTTACCTTTGCTAAATATGAGAGTTACCTAGATTTATTGTCAAAAGAGTTCCAGGAAATATTTTAGTGATTTATCATCGTTTGAATACCATTTTTCATTATTCTAGGCACCATTCAACTGTGATGTTGTCAAAGCGGAGGAAAAACTTGCAGATAGAGCTATAAGAAATGCAGTCTGATTCTACACTCAAAGCAAAGTATCTAGAAGTCGGGATACCTGGCTTCTATTCATACCTTCCTGAAAAGTTTAAAAACTTCATAAAGTTTTCAACTAGGATTGTAGCAATGTTCGGTTCCACCTATGTGTGTGAACAGTTATTTTCCTTCATGAAACTAACAAAAACTTCTCAGAGAACAAGACTGACCGATGAACACTTGTCATCCCTGCATTTCAGCCAGATATACATTTCAGCCAGATATACAAAAAATTGTCATGAAAAAGAGGCATCAAACCTCAGGACAAAACACTGATTAAAGAGTACAAATAATTGATTGTTCTTAAATAAATGTTGGATTTCAAACATCAGGACAAAACACTGACTAAACAGTAAAAATGATTGAATGTTCTTAAATAAATGTTGCATTACAATTGTTATATTTGGCGGTGTGGGGCGTTAGCTTAATAAAACCGTTGTAGTAGGCGTGCAAATTAATTAAATATAATTGAATAAGATTACAGTGTTTCTCAGATTTGTTGGTGTGGCCCGCCGGTATACTCAAAGTATCTTATGCGGTCCATGGTGTTTTTTTAGTTTGACACGCCTGCTCAAACCAAAGATTAGTCTTCCTTTAAAAGGATAGGTTAAGTCTCGAAGGTTGACTCCACTTTTAATTGCTAATTATAGTGATACCCATCACCTCTAAAATAGGTCAACATTATATTTACATGGAGACCACTACACAAGCACCCATCTTTTTTATTACTAGTCTCTTCTTCTTCTTCAGCGTTCATTCTCAAACTCCTGCTGGATCTCTATTGCAGTAGGACAATGGCCCTATTAGATTTCCAGCAGGATATAGTCCAGAGAATGGAAATGCGTTGTGTCGCCGTTTTATTTGCACCAATGGCCCAACACATCCGTCTTCGGCGGGTTTACTTGTCTTATTTGAACATATATTTACTGCTTACTAATGGAATATCATGCAAATTCATTTATTTGTATTGTATGAAAAATAAAAACTTAGATCTAAAACCAACATCACAAAACTGAACAGCACTAATTGTTGCGCTTGTTAACTATTAACATAGACAAAGAAATTAAAAGAATTTACTTGAGAATCAATTTAGCAATGTCTTGATATACATAATCTGATGAATAGTTGATATTTATGTGCTACCAGATATACATTTTAATAAATTCATATGCTTATATGCGAGAGGTGACAAATATATTCTAATTCTTACCCTTTCCATGTAGTCAATGCCAAGACCACCTCCTACATTAAGAATATTGAGGTTTTTAAACCCCCTGTCTCTAAGCTGATTCCGTATACTTATTAATCTTTCAACACACTGCCTGTAAGAATAGACTGATTGCATGATTTATTAAAGTAAAGTTACCAGAAATGAAACTAAAGATTATATTTAAATATTAGCTTCCTTCAATTCTACATATGATCCGCATCATTTTCCTCTTCTTTTCTCTTGTATGTTTCTCCTTTAAATATCATATTAAAAAGTTTTTGAATTGAATTGAGTTTGGAATGTATTTCACATAAGACACTGTTCATCACACTGCTCTATTAATTTGTTGATGACCTCTAGCTGTATTTAAAGTGCAGGGTCATATATGTCATAAAGTTCTCTGTAACATACTTTCTTATAGTTGTCTTGATATATGTCCCAACCACCAGTTCATCAATCACAAATTTCTACTTAACACAAAGTTTACAAAGTACTTGATTTGTTGGCTGCTGATTCAGTGGTCAGTAGGTCATGATGCCTTTTTGGTCCCCAAAACATGTACTCTGGGAAGTAACAAAGTGTTTAAACAACATGCATACACCATGTTCATTCATTATTCTTTTGTTCTATGAATAAATTTCCTTCATTAAAAATCATCAACAGTTATTCTTGCTCCTAGTGTATACATACACAGGTCACTGTAGACTTAATGCATGTCTCCACAAAATAAAGACTGTCCAATATCTGTGCGGAAATGGCCCTTTATCTCCACAGCACATCCTTCTGACATATTCTCTTTGGTTACTATGGGATACAAAAAACATGTCCCCACAAATCATAACAGAAGAATGAGATGATACATGGTACTTATTTAAGGATCTCCAGCTGATTTCAGGATGCAACTGATCTATTTATAAAGATGGCTGAGCACAGAAAATCGATGGTAGAAAAAGAAGACAGCACAAGTAAAACTTTTCAAAATAAAGAAAAAGTGTTTAAACAAAACACCTTTTAAACATAAAAGTTATAGATATGAACGTGAAGTAACCTTGCAATAATATGTATAGTTCTACATTACCGGAACAGAAATAAATATGTAGCCTACACAATATGAGAAACCATACACGCTGACAGGTTTGATATGGATAAAGATGATTAAATAGCAGATTTTGTTTTTGATAATAGCAATGTCTTATTTACTATAATGTTGATGCATTTTCCCACAAAGTTGTGAATGGTTTAATGGATGATTAGTGTAATCAAGAGATAATAAACTTAATTATGATAAACTTACTTAAAGACATCAGTGTAGTAGATAGTTGAGCCCATGTGCGAGTGCAAACCAACTAATTCTGCTGGACAATCTGGCTCTTCTAAAAGCTGGATACAACCCTCAATACACTTTTCTGACATGCCAAATTTGCAGTCCATTGTTCCAGTGTTAACATATTTGTGAACTTGCTGTTAAAATATATAATAACATGTCAGAATACAATACAGAGAACACTGAATTAAAATAACTATTTTCTCTGTGAGCTTTTCATGTAGGGCCTATATGATTTTATTTGCTAGCTTTCCATGTACTTTATTTAGTAGTTCATTTATCTTATTAGCTTTGCTAGCATTTAACATAGGCCTATCTTATTTCATTTACTATGCTTTCATATATTAGATCTGTTATATTTTCATGCATCTAATTTAATTTTGATGTATCCTATGTAGCTTTTCATGTAACTAATTGGATTTTCTAGCTTTTCATGTATCTTATATAGTTTTTCATGTATCTTACTTAGTTTTTCATGTATCTTAACCAATAGTGATGGTACCATTAGTATATCTTCAGTAAGGGGTGGGGGGATTTATCTTTTTTTAAAAAAAGGCAATTGATCATTTCTGTATGTAATTCCATGACTTCCATTTACTCATCTTTTGGCTAAATTCCTAGTACTAAAAGTAATTTTATATTTTCTAAAAAAAAAAATTTGGGGTGGTGGCAATTTTCCTTACAGAATATCTTTTGGAAGCCTTCCATCCTCCATACAATTTAGTGTGTTGATGGAGGAGAGTGATGAGTCTCATCATGCTGTGAATTCTTGCATGATCCATAATCGCTGTTTAAACATAGACAGGCTTATAAAACTGGTTTTGTTCCTAGTCCACTAAGTGTTAATAAATTGACCATGATGTTCTTTCAGTAATGACAGATATCTGGATTGTACAGAACTGTTCCTAATACGTGCATGTCTGTCTTTATGTCATTGCAGACACTATATGCAGAAAGATGATAATGGGCATCTTAATATTACAGCATTTTAGAACAGAAAGAAGGAAACAACAGATAGAACACTTAAAATATGTTTTATCACACAGGCCTATGTTAACTGCCATGACAAAGAATAATGAAATACTGTCACATTCAACACTTTACTGACCAGCAATCCAGAGCCTACTCATCTTCCATTACCAAGGGTGTTCGCAAATACTTGAGACAATGACAGCGCAGTATTTAAAAATCCACTATATAAAATCAAACTCACTGCATTGGGCTTCGAAATTGTCTATGTATCATAATGAATGTTTGCATAGAAAATTTGAAAGCCAAGAGTTATTTCAGGGGCAAAATCCTTTTACCGTAATTATAATGCTGGGTTGAATATTAATTACTTTTTATATATCACAAAAACTATCCATCCAGAATTTCTGATTTTTAAACAATAAAACTCATTACCCACAACAACAGACTATATTTCTTAGACCATAAGACAAATGTGTATGTAAGAAATAAAATAGAGATGTATGCAGATCCTCAGGAACGATTGCTTTCTATAATGAAACAACAAATTCTTGCATAGTTTGGACATGTATGCTGTCATGATTCCTTGTCACAAACAATACTGCAGGGAACCGTCGAAGATGGAAGAAGCAGAGGAGGACACATAAAAGCATGGACAAACAACATCAAGGAGTGGATAGGAAAAGATGTTTCCCCACTCATCCACATCATTGAAGATAGAAATCACTGGAGGACTCTGTGTGTTGAAGCATCCAATGTAGTACTCCTACGACTCTGAGAGGTTATGGGATTATAGGATAGGAGTTTATGGGTGCCATAATTTTTGAGCGATATACTATTCTGAGTGAGCTGTTCCATGGCAAAACAAAAAACATGTAAACATCTGCTGATCAGAGGCTTTTCATGACCTATCAACAACATGCCACAACACATCCCTATTGTGCAGGATCTTACTATCTTCTTGTCATTGATTGTTGAGACACACAAGAAGCCCACGAAGGACATGCATTAGGGTAGTGTTGTGGCTTGTTTCTGTTGATAGATCAAAAATACCGGTAGGCAAAAAAGAGTGAATGTTTATGTTTAGTTGTATCATCCTTATAGTTCTCTGTGGCTATTCTTAGTAATACTATTTCTAAAAAAATTGGTAGCATATCCTACTCAGGATGTAACTATCAACCCAGCATCTTTTGGCTGTAGTGATTTTCTAGGCAATATAAATATGTTCATTAATTTGTCATTGCTTTCTGAACAGTCCCAATTCACAATTGCATATACATAGGCAAGCTCTGCACTACACCACCACAGAGTCTGACAACACTATTTTTAAGCAAGGTTGACATATTTCTGAAGTAGGCCTACCATAACTGTTTTGGGAATCATCAAAATTGATGACTAAGGTTGTATAAAGAAAATAAGATACCAATCAAAATTGCTTACTAAAGTGTTAAGATACTACATTACCACTTTACATCACATGTGACATTTGACTTACAGGGTCGATGTTTAAGTTTATTCTTAAAAGCACTCTTGCTCGCTTCGATTCTGGAAAACCATGTCTACAGATGTCCAAAGTTTGTTTCAAATCCCATTCACTATCCACATTAATTAAGACATCATGCTGAAGATGGTAACATTTCCTTCTGATCAAAACTAAAGAATGTTATTATTCATGTGATTAAGATGAAATGTAGGTACTATACAGGAATCAGTGGACAGGTTTCTACAGAACAAAAAACTAACATAATTAAACAGAAGGAAATTTCGATAAAGACATATATTCCAACACAGCCAATATTCTACACTTTTAGTAATGAGAGCCCCCCCCCCCATCACTCGATATGCATGCTACACATTGAGTGGGGGGTGGGGTGGTTGTCGTGTGTTGCACAGAAATCACTAGATCAGTATCATATGTTACATTTTTTTAAATCTCTGAGAAACGGAAGCTCAGTGCAATAGTATATGAAATTAAAAAGTCGGACTGTTGTCGCGTGATTTGTCCACTGATTCTTGTATTAAACCAAATTTATTATGAGTTAAGATGTTTATTCCTGATATGAATAAGTTATAAATTCATTATAGATGAATAATATATTATATGATAGAGCTGCAATTTCATTATAAATTAATTTTATATCAAAGAGCTAGAATTTTTTTATGAAATAAAAATAACATGCTTTATATGTCATAGCTGCAGGTTCATAATAATTTCAAAAACTGTCTATTTTACATGACAAATCTCACCCATGTGTCAACTAGGGCATGGACTTCTACTTCAGAGTGATAAGAATGGGACCACTGTCTTCTTTCCAGGCATGTCGTAGGAGATGACTACGGAAAGTTGGGGATATCTGACAACTTATCTAATGTAAAAAAAATAATTCTCACATCTTGTGTAAATTTATTACTTTTGTCATTTATCACGTAATCTCCATCGATGATGAAGAACGTGGACCTGCAGCTATTGCACCTTTGTCCTTTTGTAGCAAACTCCTAGGTAATGGGGAATACTAGATGTACAATCACTGTGGATGGGTTGACAAATCTGATAGAAGAATGATGAGACAGTTGGCCCTGAGGTGTGTAATGTCCTCCTGGCAGGACACTGTAATCCTGGGATGATGGTGCACTGGAATGCCTTCCTTCGGGTACTAAACATGCATCTACAAACTCATCTTATACAACCATGACTTTCAGACAACCATATGAGTCTAAGTGTTGCATCAGTGACAGAACTGAGAAAAACCTACTAGTATGCTTTAGTTAGATAGGTCAAGAGCTACTTGTTCGCAACCAAAGGGATATCATCACATGATTAAGCTACAATATTATTGTAGGCCTAAATCAAACATATGCTTTAATTTATATAACAGAGTTATAATTTTAATATGACTCTATAAGTGGTAAATAAAAAATATAGGCCTAGTGCTTTATATGACATAGCAATAATTTTAAGATATGGGTAAATGAAAAATATGCTTTTTAATCATGTATGGCAGAGCAAATTTTTTTTAGTGTTCCTTGTTATCCAATTTACACAACAATATTAGTCAGAATCCTTTTTCATAGCTTAGTAACATTTTAGTTTTAATTAGCAATAGAGCCCTGTGATTGCATCAGAAAGAGGAGGTTCACATTTTTGTGGACACATCAGGAGAATAACGCTCTCAGTACTTCAATTAGTTAGCAATGTATACACACTGCCGACTTGACAGGTCTGTCGCAGTGGAAATGTTGTTCATTGACTGGAAATCATGCTAGGATAGGCCTATATCTTCCCCTTATTGAAAATTAATGACACATTATAATGTATTACATTACACATACATATCTATCAACTTATTTTTCCATAAATCCCTATTTTTAACAATTTATTTCTATATTTCAATAAAAACATCCATATTTAGCACCCACAAAAAAACCCCAATTTTTTGTATGCTTTCAATTCGTTCAATATGTTCAAATTAGTAGTAATTACTGAAGATGCTGCCCAAAAAAATTAATTTAGCGGTTTGCTGTTGGTTTTTTGGGGGGAGGAGTGGGGGGGTGCTCAAAATCTGTATACATACAGAGGATAATCCGTACTAGTTGACACCTATGCACATAAAACAGAAGAAGATCTGGATACAGGACCAGTGGAAGACCTAGAACAAGATGGATAGATACCATCAAGACAACACTGAACAAATACGGATTCAACGCAGCTATTGTGACATATCTGGCCTTGGATAGACAACTAAAGCTCCTAGTCACAACCCCTACTCTTAATGGCAAGTGCAGATATTCTGACCATCATCTACCTGTGAATAGACAATCAGGAGAATACAAAAAATGAGGATCATCAGGACAGCAGGCAAGTTGCACAGCAAGAGTGGTAGGGGAAGACCAAAGAAGAACATGCTAGACATCTTGATATTATGGCATGGGAGAACATCAGTATCAGAAATTATTGCCAGCACACAAAACAGAAATATTCAGAAAGCTATAATAATCAATGCCAAATGGCATGGATTATAAGAAGAAGTATATAAAACTGCCTTGCTTGACATAAATTGGTTGAGGATTCAAGGAACACTCCAATCAATGTCTCTAGGATGTGAAAAATCAAATTCATGGCAATATTAATCATGGTAAAACCTTGATGTGGTACTTCTTGAACAAAAGTCTATTTGCTCTTTCATTATCATAAACACCTATAAATGTACAAACAGAATGTTCAACCTAATTGATGATTCTAACTTATAATAAAATGAACTTATCTGTATTTTATTTTCTATTTGCCTCTTCTTTCATGTTTTTAATGTCCAGCTCTGTGGCAGAGAGGTGCAGATGACATCTTGGATGGCCACTGTAGCAGGTTTAATTTCTGCTGAAGGTAGTTATGCATCCTGACTGTTTATGTAATGGTACTCTACTGCAAATATTGTATAGAAAATTACTACAGCTAATAATGCTGGATTGATTGCTACATCCTGATTAGGATATGTTACCAGCTTCTTATTTGCAGCTTAACAATGTTTACTCAGCAAGTCCAGTTAACATGACAAATGTTGCTGTATTTGAAACTTATTCAGGACTCCTTTCTAGCTTTTTATAAGCGTCTGTCTTTATGGGCCAGTGCTACTAAGACACAGTCTATACCTGGGATGATACCCACACTATCACAATTGTGAGACCAACATCTAAACCTTACGATTATGCACTAAGCTTTTGCTAATCCCTTAGCTTCAAAGGTATCCTTGAGGGGTTGCCACCTTTTTGCTGAGATTTTCTTCTTCTTAGTTTCTCAGGGAAACAATTCGTCTGGATGCTTTATTATAAGCATCCAGACTGATTTTTTCCATGGGAATCTAAGAAAATGAGGATCTCAGCAAAATACTGGTGGCTTTTCATCATATCTGTAAGAATACCCCCGCAGCTAAGGGGTAAAGGATCAAAATATAAAAATACAAGCACAAAGAAAATATTCAGTTGATACATGAACCTGTACAGTACCTGTAAAGCTAAGCGAGTTTCCCAAACAGACTTCCCCCCTCCATTGAACATAAGGCGAGTGGGCTCAAATCCCGCTTCCAGAGCAAGGCAAAGTTCATTGCCACTGACCAGTGTGGCAGAGACACCAAGCGACTGGAATTCTTTCAGAATTGCAAGATTCTGGTTGGCCTAAATTTATTAGCAGACATTTGAAGCAATTTTAGTATTTATACTAAGATTACAAAAAGGAAAATAACTTCAAGTAAACTTTAAATGAAGTAGACAATCTGACTAAATGAACTAACCCATAGATATGATATATACAGCTGCTTGTCCGATGCTGATAAAATACAAGCGTTTCAATTGTTATTTATTTGACATCCATGAGGAAGTACAAAACTTGTGCTATTTTCCTGTGCAAAAGGAAATGCAAGCAAGCAAGATCTTACTAAGAATGGTTATGAAAAGAATACAGTAAAAATTAGAAACAGAACTTAACAAGGTACAAGCAAGGTTTCAGTCAGGCAGAGGCACAAAAGATAATTTACTAAATATGAGAATCATTATCAAAAAAAGAAGAGAATTCAAAACAGAACTATAAATGTGTTTTATCAACTATTCCAAAGCATTTGATTATGTACAACATCAGCAACTATGGGAAATAATGAGAAAAATGGGCTTCCCAGAACATCTAACATATCTTATTGAACCACTCTACTATAATCAACATGCAGCTGTGAGAGTTGATAGTGATATATCAGAATGGTTTTCAGTAGACAGCAGGGTAAGATAGGGATGCACCCTATTGCCATACTTATATAATATATATGAGGAAAACATCATGAGGAAAGTAAGGAACAACAAAGAGAACATAAAATTTCATCCCCTACATATAGGAGGATATGAAATACCAGAGATACGATAAGATACATAGATGATATGGTACTTCTAACTACACACACATAGAAGGGCTAGAAAGGATGATCATTAAAACAGAAGCATACAGTGAGAACAAAATCTTCAATTAAACACACAGAAAACCAAGATCATGACAAAAGATAAAACAAAAGTAACAACAAGAATTAAAATAGATATCATGGAACTGGAAAATGTCAACAAGTTTGATTATCTGGATGCAAATATAAACAACTTAGGTGACTGTACAATGGAAACTAGGAAAAGATTAGTGATAACTATAACAAAATTAAAACTAAATGAAAAATATATGGAAAAGCTGTTATAAAGAGACAAAAGTTATACTTCTTAGATCATACATTTTTCCAGTTGTAACATACGGCTACGAGTTTTGGACAATAAATAGAATAACGGAAAAAAGAATATGGGCATTCAAACTGAAGTGTAATAAAGCAATATTAAGAATTTCTTGGATAGAAAAAAATAAGGAACAGTGAGGTTTTGAATATGCTGAATATAGAGGAAGGATGGCTGGTGAATACAATTTTACATAGAAAACTGAAATATTTCGGACATATAAAAAGACACAATGGCATGGAAAGACGCATGTTAGAGGGCAGAATTCCAGGAAGTAGAATAAGAGGTAGACCTAGAAGGAGATGGACAGATGACTTCAAAGACTATGAAGATATCATTGGAGGAGGCAGGTAGATTGACAAATGATAGAGTCAGGTTTAGGACATCAATTCCAAAGACAACATTCTGGAAAGAATTTGTCATGTGATGATGATGAAAATGAACTAATTATACTTGTTGGTAACTTGCAGATCTTTCTTATGGTGAAGCCTGCTACAATAATAATTCAGTGGGGGGGGGGGGGGGGGGCTGCATGACTCAGTGTAATGGTGAAATTGTGAATCCTGCTACAATAATAATTAAGTGGGGGCTGTTTGACTCATTGTGATGGTGAATCTTTCTATAATATTTAAGTAGAAGCTGCGTGACTCAATGTGATGGTGAATTCTGCTATAATAATTAATCGGGGGGGCTGCTTGACTCAACATGATGGTGTTGGATAATGTCTAGTAGTTTTCTTCTCTGGATGGGATTTTATTACGACCTTGAAAGTACGCAAAAGACAAACAGCTTGATCCCTTACAGTAGAAGGTCTAAAGACATTGGCATACTTCAAACTGGTAGAATGTTCCTTTTATTATAAAATCAAGTCTCTTACCTCAAAGGAAAAAGGTGCAGTTTCAAACAAATCAAATCTTACCTGTTCTCTAGTCTTTGTAATTACAGATGCTCCACTTTGTCACTGAAATCTTCATGCAGAAACTGACTAAGAACTCATTATTTCAAATTAAATGCTACAGAAGAGTGTTGGAGATATGGATAGAAAAAAGCAATGGATTTCTTGGTCCAAAAATAGAATGTCCTAAGGGGATGGACTAGGCATTAAAGTAATTCAAGGCATCATTAGAGAGTATAATTACAGTAAAGTTCCAGACCCACAAAATATTTATTTAATAACAAAAATTCACACTTTACAGTAGAAAAAAAAATCAATATAATTTGGAATTTTGAAAAAGTGAAATAAGGAACTTTGTTAAAAATATATTCCATGTGAGGGATTTCATTGTCTTTTTGGAGAAAGCAAGTGGTCTTGGTTAAAATCATGATATGTTCCCAAGAGTTGTGATTAGATAATGTTCTACAGAGAATATGACTATTTGATAAAGACAAGACCTTAGGATTGTACCACTGAGTTATTAGATATAGGCCCCCTACCATCAATAGTATCATTGAACTATTGATCTTTAGCTAAGCTATGACTATGTGTGCTCTGATCACCATTTTACACAGTACACAGGAATCTCTCAACAGCAGTGAGTGCAGAAATAATAGGTCTACTTATCAGTGAGGTCGCCTAGTCTCATTTTGTTACATGGTGTTTAGTCTTAGGGTCTATATGCCGAAATTATTTGTAATTTCATCAATAATTAGAAAAAGAAACAAGAGCGGACAAAAAATGAACAGTTACGTTTATAGAAGATACAAAACCCTCATATATAGGTCCAGGCAAACAAAGAAGAAGAAGCAATTGCCATTTTGCGACAAAATATGGAAGTGATTGATCTACTTTATTATAATTAAGATGTCTGTCCACTACATAACAAACTTTTACTTACAAAGCAACAGGTAACATACACTGACAGATTAGGCCCTAATTTTTTTATATTTAATAAATTATAAATACCACATCTTTGCTAACTTAACTACAAGTTAATAGGGCCCTACAGCCTACATTTAATAACTAATGGATAAATGAAATTAAGACTATAAATATTTCTCAAATATTATTTACCTTTATAGAAAAGTTGAGTTGATAAGGACATTTAGATTTCTTCAATGCATCCAGATAGACTCTGACATTATCGTGCAGCTTTGTTTTGCTATAAACAAACAGAGGAGTTAGTGGTATCATCTTTTCGTATCGTTTCTCACTTTGTTCTAGTATCGCGTTCAAGCTCATCTGAAAGATTATGAAGTAAACATTTTGTACAATAGTAAGTACAATAATTAGCAGAATGGCTGCAAGATTGGTTGGTATACTATAAGGCCTAATACTCATACTGGTTATGAGCCACGACCGTAGTGAGATCCTATGCTTACAACTTCGTAAAGGGTTGAGGTCTTTGAAAAATAAAAGGCTTCTTACGAGGTCGTTCACAACCTTTCAGGCATATTTGTTAATATCATTAACAAAAGAACAACTACAACATAAATAGACTTCGCACAACAAAACATTTAGGAACTTTAACATAAAGATAAACACAGAAAAAAAAACTGCGGTAATGTAAATCGCAAAAAACGGAAAGAAACACCACTATTCTAATAAATGATCAACAACTTAAACAGGTGAAAGAATTCACTTATTTTGGAAGCATCATATCATCGAATGGAAGAAAACATAAAAGAAATCAAACATAAAAGAAACATAGCATACCGGATCTTGGGGCAGATGTCTCCTATTTTCAAAAACAAATATGTAAATATGAACACCAAAAACTCCACTGAAGACGGATGTGTCGGGCAATTGGTGCAGATAAACCGGCGACACAGAGCATTTCCATCTGTGGACTACATCCTGCTGAAAATCTAATAGGACCATGGTCCTGCTTTAAGAGAGATCCAGCAGGAGTTTGAGAATGAAGAAGAAGAACACCAAAAACTGCACTATATAAAACGATTATCATACCACCAAATACAAACGTGTACACTTATTACAACAGAATCTAAAAGAAAACTTATTACAACAGAAATTACGTAGAATCCTCGGAGTAACAATAAAATAGCCCACATAATCAGGAACGAAAACATCAGAAGACTAACAAACAATACAAGTTCTGGATTATATCAGTAGACAACAGATTAAGTGGTTTTCGCATTCTTCCAGACTACCATCAGGCAGTGCCCCTCAAAAAGCATTACTATACAGACACGATGAATACAAAGCAAGGGCAAGCCTTCTAAACGATGGATTAGAAAAATAAGAGTCAACGAAAACAAACATAGGCCTATATGAAGCACACATAGGCATAATGACCGTCTCCAGAGAATTCTTCTACCCTGACGCTGCAAGGCATAAAGGAGTATAAAACGACAATAAAGAAGAAAGAACCTTTATTTGGCCCGTGGCTCCATTTTTTGATACATTTTCTTCCATGCCCCCCCCCCCCCCTTTCTTTGTGCTTAAAAAGGTAATTGACACATTACAAATCACCAAGCTTGATCGATATAATTCTTATTGTTTATCATTTAGTTCGTTACCTTCATGACCCCCCCCCCTCCCCCAGGCGTGGCCTCACAGTTTCAAATTCGTTCACCATCTCCCTGCAAGTTCCCGTACCACACAGGGATGTCTTATTGTTCACATTCTCTATTTATGTTGTACTCATCATCATCATCATGTGCCATGCCGACTGGCGTAGGAGGTCATGGCTCTCCACAGCTCTCTGTCCACAGTATTATGTATCAAGGTCGTTGTTGTTTCTTTGCCGTGCCAGGTTGTCAAACTGTCTAATATTTTCTCACGTTGTCGCCCTCTCTCTCTGGTGCCTTCAATTTTGCCTGTTGTGACTATGTTCTCTAAACCTGCCTGTCCCATGAAGTGGCCAAAAAAATTAAAAAAATAAGATTGCCTTTTTCTTATATTGTTGATTAAGTTCCGTTTCGCATTTGACTCTTTCAACACCTCTACATTAGAATTTCTGGCATATGTAGTACTACAGTCGTATAAAAGAGGAAGTGATATTCCTATATGTATTACCGTTACGTTTGTAGTAGGGATATAGGCCTATGCATTATTTGTCACCAGTTGAGAGGGGGGAGGCGTTTAAAGGTATAAACTCTTCAAACCCTCCTATCATCTGCACTGTATGCATGCTTACCATTTTCATTACTCGCATGCTGGTTAAACACACATTCATAACTCTAGCCCATATGTGCCATGTCAGCTAGTGCCACACTTAATAGGCCTCCAAAAATGCTCTCAGTCGCAATCAAGACGCTCCGATGTTCATATCCAATAGAAGTCCTTCGGATCATTAGGTATTCCTCTTACATATAGGGTAGCCGAGGGTAAAGATGCGCTGGGGGTAAAGATTCGCAGTTGTTTTTTTTCGGGACTATGTGTTTTTCTCGCAAACCACGTGGTCACGTCGGACGCTAACGTCCGTTTCTGTCGCACAACGAATTTTCATCGGTCAAAGGTAGGTCATTTTTGAGCCATGAGGTAAATTCGTTTTTTAACATTCTCGATCTAACTTTTTTTTCCACTTCTCACTCTTTGTCCTCTGTTATCATTACTGTCATGTTATTGTACATATCTAAACTGAAAACTATATTGTATTGTTAAGTTATTAAGCATGTTACCTTGTCAAGATACTTTTTGTTTTCATGATATTTTTTTAAAAATTGTGAACAGTGTGATTTTGGGGTAACGCCGCGCACACTGACGGGGCAAACATGCGCTGCGGACTCACTGCGCATGTTTGCCCCAGTCACTTCACCCTCATGTTGCCAAATATTTAAACCAATATTTTATTGTCTGTATATGTATATTATATGGATATATATAGGCCTATATATATATATTGCATAATATCAACATGCCAATACTACTAGGAAAAATGCAAAAACTCGACCAGAAACAAATGTAATTTTTGCGGATATCATTTTAACTTACAGAATAGTTCATAGGCAAAACATGGTACGAGACACTGCATGCTATTTGCATATCACGGAGTAAGCCTGTGAGGAATGGTTCCCAAGTTAACCTGGAGAGAGCGCCTGTGATGTGGTGCTTTCTGAATAATTGTATATTAAATGTTGACCAACACGTTTAACAGCCGACAAACATTGTAGTGATGGTGTTAAATCGAGAATGGTGTCTCGAATAGCTTATAAACATTATATTCTACCTATCTATGTGACGTTTCCTTTACATATCATTGTCGTTACTGCCACTCTATAAGCCTCTCGGTTCTGTGCAAGCTGCAAAGCCTCTTCCAGTGTCATATTCAGATTATCTTTGATATCCTATGTCCACCATAGTCTTAACCTGCCTGTTATCTTTCATGGACTTTCCTTTCATGACTTACCTTTTTAAATATTATCATTAATATTTCACGATAACCACAAATAAAACATTGAAGTAAATAGAATGGTAAATATAATTATGTGTCACAAACAGCTAATAAACATTGTGGTCAGTGCAGGATTTACGTGTAGGCCTAAGCTAAACAAACGAGCTATAGCTTAGGGCCCCCAAAAAGTTCCAAGTGAGCAATTGTCACATATTACGTATAAAGGACGTATAAAGGCCCAGCATCTCAGATAGCTTAGGGCCTTATCAAGTCTAAATCCGGCCCTGATTGTGGTGATAGTTCTAAACAACTGATAAACATTGTAGTGACGGTGTCAAATAGCTGTTAAACATTGCAGTGACAGTGTCAAATAGCTGTTAAACATTGTAGTGACGGTGTCAAATACCTCATAAACATTGTGGTGACAGTCAAATTGAGATCTGCAAAATGTTCATAACATTCATATATTCTATCTAGAAGGTTCAACACACCAAGCCTAAAATCATACATTTGCCTTTTAATCTAAATACATTTTAAGCAATCACATTGTGTCAATGCCATCGTGAGTCTAGTATATGTCATCGTGAGAGTATCTATATAGTACTCGTTCTCGTGAGAGTTCGTACTACATGTCATTGTGAGTCTAGTACGTGTTTTCATAAGAGTGTCTAGTGCATACGCACATGAGAGTGTCTAATAAAGTTTCTCGTGAGAGTGCGTAGTTATGTCATCTTGAAAATATCTAGTGTAAGTCATCGTGAAAGAATCTAGTACATGTCATCGTGAAAGCATCTAGTACATGTTCTCGTGAAAGTATCTAGTACATGTTCTCGTGAGAATGCGTACCACATGTCATTGTGAGTCTAGTACATGTCATCTCGAGAGTGTCTAGTGCATATGCTCGTGAGAGTGTCTAGTAAAGTTTTTCGTGAGGGTGCGTAGTTATAGGATACGTCATCGTGAAAGTATCTATTACATGTCATCGTGAAAGTATCTAGTACATGTCATCCTGAAAGTATCTAGTACATGTCATCGTGAGAGTATCTAGTGGGCCTACATGTCATCATGACAGTACATAGTCCATAACAAATCATTGACATCAATTTCTGAAATATCTGGAGGACAAGCAATCATTCCTTGAGGTATGCGACTATCACAGTTTTAGTAACTACAAGAGTTAGCTTTTATCACATTATACATTTCAACCTGTAAGATACAAAATGGTATCTCCTAATAATGGCATTCTTAAACATCAATAAAATATAGCACGATAATTAGCATATACATAAACCTGCTGTACCCAGAACCATTGACAGTAGGGTGAAGGTTACAATAATGATATAACGGACGAATCAAAATGACTGAAAGTATACTTGTAAAAGTTAGATTTACAATACACATATTTATTCATACCTCTTCACAATACATTAATCCATCCAAACATCTGAAGGGACGTGTAGACACCATCTTAGTTTAAAGGCAAAAGCTGTTAATATAATGGATTCACAATTTCATTACTGACTACACAGATATAACTAGATGGTTGGATGGTCGGTCGGTCAGTAAGTTAGCTATTTAGTTCCGATTAGGCCAAAGATTAATAGTGCAAAAATAATTATAATTTATATCCATATTGAGAGATTCGTTGTTGTCTTGTCCTATCAATGTGTACCGCTAGGCGTCACGGGGAGCCGAAATCTTCTTTCTTTTGCTGTGATGCCCCTGCCATAGTGCAGCCTTGATGTTCTAGTATTTCTCTGATGTCATCTATCCATCTTAGTCTGGGTCTTCCCTTGTTTCTCTTTTCAGATGATCGTTTATTGAAGGCTATCGATGGAATGCGATCTGGTTAGGTGACCGAACCATTTGCACTTTTGTGTGTCTATGTATTATTTGCACGATATTGTTTTCACCAAATTACTTATAGTGTCGTTGTTTATTCTGTCTCTTTTTTTTACTACAAGTGCTGTTCGCAGGCACTTCATTTCGCATACAGCGAGTTTTGTTTAATTGATTCTTTTTTAAATTTCACATATATACTTAGCTTCAAGTATGAAATTTAATTTATTGGCAGGCAATGCGGCGATAGACGACACATTGCTGAGAAGAGATAAAGCAGACTTAATGAAGGCAGAAATAAATTTATTTCAAGATGCAGATGATGTCCATGAGGCTGAGAACGTACACATGCAGAGAATGTTAGAAATGGGAGTATCTAGAGGTGAGGGAAGAAAAAAAAAATTGGGGGGAAAGTCCCGAAGATCACATAATCAACACCTGACAGGGACTCCGAGTCTACATACACAGGGATGGCTGCTGGAACGGAGAGTGGAGCATTTATGGGAATGCCCCGCGTGATGTGAAGCTAATTTCTAATAAAGAATCAATAATTGAATTTATTTGCACTGTTTTACTCGTTCCGGTTTGCAAAGCCCTAAGAAAGAGCGCATCATTGCAAGTTACTTTATTGCTTTTGTATTGCTTATGCCCAATGTTAATTCTCTCTATATTGTCTGTTCTGAGTAGATTTCCTTTCAAGTGACATATTTTTCTCCTGCCTCTGACTTCCACATGAAGATTTGTTTATGAAGTCTGCTTTCATCAATTCTAAGTACATGGCCAAAGTAATTCCAACGAACTCTTCTTATAAACTTGACACACACTCTTAATTTATTTCTTCCCTCAGTGAATCGCCTGTTTTAAAAATATTTCAGTTTTATCTTCGAAGGCACTTGTTTTTACAATTTTGAATCTTGGCATAACAAGAAGGTAATAGTGGTGATACATTACCTGCTGCATATCAGTGCAGATTTTATCATATCCAAGTAGATATTCTATCTATCTATCTATACGCTGTATCCCTTGTTTGCCTTGCAGCGTCAGGGGTGGAAGAGTTCTCTGGAGATGGCCTTCTTGTGCGCTGTTTGTAAGCTTGTTCCTGTGACTTCTTTGATTTCTGTGATCCATCTTTTACATGGTCTGCCTCTGGCTTTATAACCGTTATGTCTATGTGTCATGGCCATTTGTGGCATGCTATATGTCGGTAGTCTGGAAGCGTGTGAAAACCACTTGATCTGCTGTCTTTTGATGTGTTCCAATACTGGTATTGTTTTGGTTATCTGTCTGATGTTATCGTTTCTAATTCTATCTCTTAATGACAGTCCGAGTATTCTTCGTAGACATGTCATTTCTGTTGTCACTATTTTTCTTTTGTCTTGTGCTGTCTTGTATTTTGTCTTGTTTTGTCTTGTATTTTAAGTAGATATTAAAATACAAAATACAAGTCACTGCCATATACACTTAGCTATTTGATGATAATCTAATCCTACCACACATACACTCAGCTATTTGATGATAATCTAATCCTACCACACATACACTCAGCTATTTGATGATAATCTAATCTTACCACACATACACTGAGCCATTTAATGATAATCTAATCCTACCACACATACACTCAGCTATTTGATAATAACCTAGTTCTATCACATATACACTCAGCAATTTGATGATAACCTAATCCTGCCACACATACACTCAGCTATTTGATGATAACCTAATCCTACCACACATTCACTCAGCTATTTGATGATAAACTTATCCTACCACACATACACTCAACTATTTGATGATAACCTAACCCTACCACACAAACCGTGTAATTATGAAATATATTGTAGATGAGTAACTTCATTACTAAAGATACAAAGGAAAAATTATACAGAAAAAAGGTAGAACGATAGAAAACGGCAAAGAGAGTAAGATAGAGAGATAAAACGATAGAACCCGTTCCTGTGTGTAATACCTTCTTTTTGGTGAGAAATGTGGGTTTTTTCTGTTTGTGAAAAAGTGATTTAGGGGTTTTACCCGCATATTGGCTATACTTCTATTAGTAAAAGTCATGTTCTAATTTGCTAAAAGGGGGGGGGCAAACTTCCACCCCTTTGTCTACAGGCTTCCATCCACTTGAGGAAAGCCTTACTGTATATGAATGTCGTCTACTAGGTGTTTAAAGTTGCATGGTGCATGTTCTAATAATTTACAACCATGCGCCGCCTTCTTCCATTTCCAACAACATATCATGGTTTTCAAGCTTGCTGGTTATCAAGTCTAAATACAGAAGTATACTTGTAAAGACTGCCCTGGAACTTCTGATCTGGTGAGTAAAAAAGCAATCTCAACCTTCGCATTGAAGTTGACTTTTTTGCGCACACTGTCGTAAAATGAAGTTTACTGTTGTAATATTAAGATTGCTACCCATGTTACACAATGCTTCAAGACAACATTTAATCTGTTTGTAATTAGAAATAAATATTTCACAATATATACTTACATATTGTTTTTTGTGATTAATCACTGTGCTTTAATTATGTTCAATGTGTAACAATGAAAATACACGCAGCATATAAGAATGGTTAGAAATGGGTTTCAGTCATAGAATCAAAATCAAGAATTTATATTACGATTAATACCAGTAGCAAAATTAAAGTTATGAAGTAGCTTAGAAGATAAAATTTATGGTTGGTGGGTCACCACAACATGAGGAACTGTATTTAAGGGGTCGCGGCATTAGAAAGGTTGAGAACCACTGTTCTAATGGGTCACAGGTGAGTCATTCAGACCTTCCGTGTGAGGAAAAATACATTAAGACCAGCAGAAATCATTGAGATTCGTATATTACAAGGTATGAAGCTTGCAGGTAAAGAAGAAAGTGAAGAATCTAATAGCGAGCGTAAAAATAAATATAAGATGGATAAATGGAAGGGATGATTAAAGACAGAAACAAATATGTTGGAATACTATGTTTCCCATTGTGCTGAAAGCTGAATAATTATCAAGAGGTTCTTCTACGCTCGATGTCAAACTCCTGCTGATCAACAGGACACAGCTAAATAAAGAATACGTTGTGTCACGGATTACAGTTTGACCACGATATCTGCTTTTTTCGGACCCACACATCCAACTTTAACATGGATTTTGGATGACTTTGACCTATGGGAATGGGCAGCTAATTTCACATCCAAACCTTCTTCGTAGCTTCTAACAACATGAATGGCAGGTAAAGGTGCTGCTATTCTTTGCTACTCATTCAGGCAACAACAACACACGGGAGGTTAAGATATTACATACATAACACTACTGATACATTTTCTTAGCTCAATCATCAAACATCTTATATATTTCTATAAACAGAAAAAAGGAAGAACTTACTGTTAAATGAGCTGTCTGTCTCAATTCACTTTATGACATGATTCATACATAAAAAGATAAGAACATAATCGTTAAGTGAGGCCATTGTGCACATTATAGTTAGGCACAGATAGACAAACATTTGTGCACTATTTTTTTATGCCTTTCGTGTAATTGCACGACCGGGCTCAAGTCACGTCCTGTAGACTGATGACCTAGAAGGCCGGTTGTGATTATTGCCCTGTATTTCATTCGTCGAGCTTGATTATTGTTTTCCGGCGACTCCAATTATAAAATAGTGTTCAATGAATAGCCAGAGAATAATCAAAAACGTACCGAATGAAGGCCTGTTTACATTTTGCAGTTAGGTCTTTCGTAACGACGTTGGTTACAGTAAATGACAAGAAATAGTCCAGTCATGTAACACAATTTGTTGTGACCTTCCGTGACACACAACACAGAGGATCCTTTCGATAACACACAACACAGAGGATCCAGAACTGTGGACCTCTTTATGTAACCGATACGTGTTGTCACCCGGTTTCAAAGCATTCAGTCATGAACTGTATAAATGTGCTGTGTTTGCATGTTGGGCACGTAATCTTATATTTCGGATACTAATAATTCACAATCAGCTGCAGATAATGTTTTACCCTTTAATGGTCAATTCTTTTGACTGAGCCGTGCTTTTCATTGACCAGCAACACCACATAAAATGCAAACAGTTATCAATGAGAAGCACGGACAAGTCAACGGAAGTGGTCAGTTCGAAGAACTTGTGTATCAAAACACACAATAGTGTGCTAAAAGTGTTTCCTTCATATCTGAAGGATGGTCGTCTGCGTGATAATTTATTTTTTAATTTTCTGTTTTAATTAACTCTGAACTATTTTTGTAGCAGCCAATAGATAAATGGGGGGGGGGGGATTTTAGTACTAGGAACTTAGCCAAAAGGTCGGTTAAACCCGAAATTAGCGATTTTTCACAAAAAGGTCTTCAAATGTCCCGTCAAATAGTGACATTTACAGACGAAAACGGACTGATGCTAGTTACAATTTTATTTTTTAGGTGAAACCCGCCCTTTAAGATACACATATATACGGCACTGTGGTCAAGCGAGTCCCTCTTCAATAACAGTCATGTTGACTGACTCACATGAATCATCCTTCAACAGTGATTAGGTGACTTTTCTCGTGATTTTCAGTTGCTGTCGACACACAGCAAACACAATGTGATCAAAGAAAATCACAGAAAAAAATCAAATATAGTCAATTTTAAAGGATGATATGATGCGTGCACAGAACTAGTGATACAGAGATAAACTGTCATGCAACTGTAGCTGTGCTTAGCTTTCATATTACGACCACATACGGTATGGGCAATGCTTATGAACACTTTGCAACGTACTAGCGATATGGCTACGGACGCCAACGGTTCACAGGAAGCCGCATTTCCATTTTCTGAACTACATCCTGCTGGAAATCTAATAGGACCAGTATCCTATTGCAAGAGAGACACAGCAAGAGTTTGCGAACGAAAGCAAAATCATACAGCGCCGTACATTAAAAACGGTAGTGATCGACAGCTTTGTAAGGATGAGTGCATAACCAGTGTACTAGTAAAGGTAACACCATGCCTGATCATGTTGGTTTTTAATTAAGTTATGACGAGTTCGAAAAGGGAGCTTTCAACCTTTAGACTTGGAATTATTCACCAGACATTTACCGGCCAGCAGTTTTAGAGATACTGGCGACCCCACCTACATTTATCAGTCTTTGAACTCCTGAAAATACTTTTTCACATGTGAAAGATAACTTGTAGTGAATGTTATGTATGTTTACTTAGCTATAGCATGAACACCGACTTTAAGTCTACCTATAATAAATAGTCTCTTGTCCCCACAGTAGTACTTGACAGTTGTGTTTTCTATACAAACAATAGAGGCATTTTTACCACGATAAGGGTGAGGCTGACGGGAAACAACATACAATCGCACCCTCGTCTGATCTAATTATGCAAATTGGATTGCTTTCTGAAGATTTTGCTGTGTTTGTTCTGTTTTTTATATCTCTGTGTCACTAGTTCTGTGCACGCATCCATATCATCCTTTAAAATTGACTCTATTTGATTTTTTCTGTGATTTTCTTTGATCACAATGTGTTTGCTGTGTGCCGACAGCAATTGAAAATCACGAGAAAAGTCACCTATTTTTCTGAGTTTGTTCTCTAACTCCCACTGGATCTTTCTTGTATAATTGCAATAACCATACTAGATTTCCGGCAACATAGCCAAATTTGTGTAATTAAAAATTGACGCTATGGTTATACGAAATCTCGAATTTGTCGTGCATTTCTGATAGGACTGTGCTTACTTTGTTAGTTAGTTGTCATATCACCATAATAGAACTCCGGACGCGATCTCCAATGGCATAGCAAACTTCAATACCATGTTCCTAGATTCGTCAAATATTGGAGAGCAGATTCTATATCACTCCAATTTGGTACCTTATCAAGGGTCATCAGGGACTTCCTATATAGCAGGTGTATACTGTGTCAGTGCTTAAGGCCACCGACTCTTTCCATTCTATTCATTGGTCATTTATTTATATTTTGTTTCTCCAACAAACGAAAAGAAAAGCAATATTCGGATTAGCCTTATACAATGATGTAAAATGGGTTCGTACTCAGGACATTTAAATCAGAAATCCCAGATCATCCGATTAAAGCATAAGAAATCTTTAACCATTTTTATAACAGGGAAGAAAAAAACATACAAAGTGGTAGAAGTAAAAAAAAACCAGACATTTTTTTACGTATTTTAAACATTAAACCAAATAGAAATTTAAGACCTAAATAGAGGATTTGTTCGGAAAAATAATGACATATGGTAGCCCTAGCTATAACATTTAAAATTCCAAAATTTGTGAACTTTGACATGAAATGGCCCAATTCATACAACCTTGAATTAGTTTTATTGCACTGCTTTATGTTATTAATATGTTACAAAGATAAAGGTTATATGTCGTTAAATAGTTATCTTGATACGATATCTTTCTGATACATAAAAGCCGTTGAAAAGGCATAGAGGATGGATATAATTGTACTCTGGTTACGCAATATACACTTTGCCTCTCTCAACGAAGCCGCAAACCATCTGCAGAGATGGAAAGTAACTCCATAGTTTCAAATGATAATCCTCAGGTGTCTCTGAAAAAAAAAATAAACTCTGTAAACATTATTTTGTGAGTTGGATTCGAAGCCATGATCTCTTGAGCACAAAGAAAACAGCATAGCTATTATGCCAGAAATCAAGAGCAGTACACACAGGCTGTAGCACCAGTGAGGTTTCAGCTTTTTATCTATTGTTGTTCGCTTTATATGCTACACATTTTAAAACGAATTTAGAAATGTAATTGTTCAAGTGATCATAAATATATAAGCAAATATCCCATTGTAGATAAACACCTATCACATTGTAGATTTACACTTATCACATTTTTAGATATACACCAATCTATACATTTCAATTTGAAAAATGATAAAAACGGTAGTAATACATTTACTATTGGTTAGTTATTCCTCTAGGACCAAAGAAGGCACATAATAGGGACATAATAGGCACATGTCATAGATTTCCATGTCTCTCGTTTCATTGCAATTTGCTTTAGATCTTCATTGTTTCTGATACCGATGGTGAAACATTCTCTTGTAATAGTTCTACATAAAGTTTCTTTTGGCCTTCCTCTTCTCTTGCCCTTTGGTGACCACATCAAAGCTTGACAGGGGAGTCTTTCGGTATCCATTCGTAGCGCGTGTCCGTTGTAATATATTCGACGCTTTCTAATATAGGAGGATACATATTCCAATTTTGATTCTTGTCTGACAACTGTGTTTGATTTGAAGTCTGACCAACGTATATTCAGTAGCCTTTTAAGACATTTATTTAGAAAGGTGTTTAGTCGTTGTTCTAAGTTTGATATTGCTTTCCAACTTTCGCACCCATATGTTAAAGTTGGAATTATGCAGGAGTTGAAGATTTTGAGTTTTGTGTTATTTCTAAGTGTTTTTGAATGTCAGATATTTGATAGATTATTGAATGAGTTAGCAACCAGTGCAATACGGTGTGATATTTCTGTTGATGAATCTCCTGTTGTTGAAAGCTTGCTGCCAAGGTATGTGAAGTTATTCACTTTTTCAAGAGTGTTGCCGTTTAGTTTGATATTCGTTCGTTTGTTGGTAAGGTCAAATATTTTTGTTTTGGATGTGTTGATTTCAAGCCCAAGTTGTGCAAAGAATAATTGAAGACTGTTTTTTCTTGGGCATCTCCGTGAGTTGAGCTAAGTAACGCTAGGTCGTCGGTATAGTCGAGGTCTTCCAGACTTTTATTTCCGAGCCCCTCGATACCACGATCTTTATCGGCTGTGCAATTTCGCATGACCAAATCCATTGCAATACTAAATAACATTGGTGACATGACACATCCTTGTTTCACTCCTGTATTAAATGGGAACCATTCAGAATTGCCAGCTTCTGTTCTTACACAACTTCGTGAGTTGTCATAAAATGCTTTTATAATGTTCACGTATTTCTGTTGGAATCCATATATTTCAAGAATGTTCCAGAGTGAAGGTCTATGTATAATTATCAAAGGCCTTTTGAAAGTCAACAAAGTTTATAATAAGCTGTGATTGGTGTTCTACTGATTCTTCTATTATTGTCCTGAGTGTAAATATTTTAGATCTGTGTGATCTAAAACCTGCCTGTTCTTCTCTTAATCTTTTGTCTATTGATGTTTTAATTCTTTCCAGTATCATACTACAGAACACTTTTCCTGGTATTGAGAGTAATGTGATGCCTCTCCAGTTGTTGCAATCGGTTAAGTCACCTTTTTGGGGAATTTGAAAATAATCTCATCCTTCCATTGTGCTGGTGGTGATTCTTTCAGCTATATTTCATTAAACAATTGTAATAAATATTGCAGGGTATTTTCATCTGCTGCTTTTAACATTTCTGCAGAGATCTCATCGTTTCCAGCTACTTTGTTGTTTTTAAGCTTTTCTATGGTTAATTGCAGCTCTTTTTATGTTGAATAAATCACACGTTGCGTCTAGGGAAGGAATTTTCTCTGTTTTACTTGTAGATGTTGTCGGTTGTGGTCTATTTAATATCTCGTTAAAGAATTCATCGCATCTGTGTTTTTTTTATCGTCTTCGGTTGTTAATAAATGTTCATGTTTATCTTTAATTGCATTATTTGTTGTTGGTGTATGGTTGCAGAGTTGTTTAATTTATACGAAATAGTGTTTTGCTTTTTCCAGTTTTAGCTGCTTTTTCTGCTTCATTTGCTAGTTCGTTAATAAAGTTCCGTTTGTCTTTTCTTGCGCTGTTTTTAACTTCTTTATCCAGTATTCTATATTTCTGTTTGTTATGTTCTTTCGAGATCAGATCTTTTGAAGATTATAGAGTTAGCTTGACTTGTTATCTCTCGTGTAATTTTTTCCATGTATCTTCACTTTCTTTTTGGCTTATTTCATAGCCTACTGTATTTACCGTGGCTTCTTTTATTATGTTTTTTATCACTTCCCATTGCTGTTCAATTATATCCATGCTATTAATTTTTTTCTGCAAGTTGTTCTTGAGTAGAATATTTGTCATGGATCTCTTCGTTGTATGGTATATTATTGTCTTTTATTTGTAACAGCTGTGAGTTTTCTTACATCTTGTTGCTTTTTGGATTCTCTTAAGTTTTAGTTTAATGTAGCAATACATAGATTGTGGTCACTGCCGACGTCAGCCCCTCTATACGCTCTAACGTCCTTTACTGAGGAACACAATTTTGTGTTGATACAGAAATGGTCTATTTGGTTCTTTGTGATATTGTCTGGGAGTTCCATGTTATTTTGTGAATGTGTGCATGTGGAAAAATTGTACTCGCTATTAAACGATTATTTAATTCAGAAGTTTCCAACATTCTTTCTCCATTTTGGTTAATATCGCCTACGCAATGAGTCCCGTGTATTTTTCCACTCCTGATTTATTGTCACCTATCTTTACGTTGAAGTCTCCCATCACAGCTATAACATCGTGTCTGTGTGTTCTAGTAATAGTTGCATTCAACAGTTCATAGAATGTGTCTTTGTTTTTGTCATCATCTTCATTTTTTGGCGCATAACATTGTATGCTAGTGAGTTTCTATGATACTATATTACTATTAGTGATGAGATGGAATGTAGAAGTCAATCCCTTATCTTTCATCTTTAAACATAGCACGTTAGTCAATAGCTATTTAAACCGTATAGAACCAATCAGCTACTCTTATATAGCCACTGCTCTACTTACTCTCAACGAAACAGCCGAACACCTCCTTATTGACTGCTGTCAATCACCCGAAACAAAAATTATAGACATCTTTAACAGTAACAAATTGGGGTGCAAAGGGAACGCAATGCTCTAGGCGGACTCAGGGTTAGCAGATAACCAAGATCCCAAATGTACCTCCTCGCGGTGCACCCTGGAAACAGAAAACAGCAGCTCGAGCTGATTCTGGCCAAATCATTTGGGGATCGTGTCCGAGAATGTGGAGGAAGCAGATGGAAATATATTTGACTGCAAAAGAGACAGACAATATCTCCGACACCATTTGCATCACCACATACAGCGACACTGTCAACATACAGTGACGCCTGTTAGTCCAGTCAGAACATTGGAGGGGCGGCCAATGTAAAAGGCACGTAAAGGTGGTTGCCTGGAGAGAAACAAATATATGTCATAATGAGTATAATGACACAATGAAAAAGCAGAACAGCGCCAGAGGGCAGCGCGAACTGCAAATGAAAAGTGAAAAGTTCCTAGGAAAGGGGAAATATAAGCTCTGTTAGTTCGAGACAAGCTTCTAGTTACCTGTGATCCTTATAAGCAGAGACCCAGACCCAATCGTGGGCGCTCGGAAAAGCAAGAAGACCTAAACCAGCTCTAATGTCGAGCCTTCCTATACCGGAAATATGCTCACGAAGAGCATATTGTGATCCCCCCCCATGTAATATATATATATATATATATATATATATATATATATATATATATATATATATATATATATATATATATATATATATATATATATATATATATATATATATATATATATATATATATATATATTGTATTAAAAAATTGAATTATTTCCTAAATGAAGCCAAATTACAACTTGTTGAAACTCGTCCCCCCCCCCATCCGTCAACTGAACAATCAAATTGCCCCCCTTGTGGAGCGTGAATATCACGTTGGGAAACGTTGGCTTAGAGGATTGACTTCGATGAACTGCTTTTTCCCTATATCTACTTCGTCCCTCTCAACGAAGGGATTCCTCGAGTACCTATCATAGCACATGCCTCCGCAGTTTCAAACGATAGCCCCGCAACAATTTTCTACAAAATTCAATTTGTAAACAAAGCATTACGAGCCAGATTCGAACCCACGACTTCTTCAGTAAAAGTGAACACCTAAAAACCTTAAACACTGAGTTGAGGGGATATCCCACAGTATTAAAACATCCAAACTAACGTATAACAACAACACGTTACAGCTACACAATACAATTCTCAGAACAGCAACCACAATAAACCAATAACACAATATTTTCTCGGAAATTTATTGGCATTTTACTATATAATACAAGATTCAAATAGATAGTGAAGTGCTAAATAATTCTACATCAATTTAATACATGAGAATTTGGTTAATAAAACCTATTCAAGACATAGCGATTTACCCATCAGTGTTTGACCGTAGTGATTTTCTAGACAATATAAATATATTTAGCAGGTTGTCATTGCTTTCTGAAGGTACGGATGCACTGTGGTCTGCAGCGATGTTTAAATATGGTACCTTGGTCATCCTAGACGTGCTCTGTGCCACCCCTACCCCTTACAGATTCGAACAACACATGAGAAAGATACGCAAATATACACTTTACGAGGATAAGATAAATAGCTAATGTGAGTATAGTTGTGTCTAAATTTTTAAATAACAGTCGGTACTTTACTGGATAATGTGTGCACATTTTTAACGAAACCAATAATACATTATTTAACGAAACTAACTTTCCCTAAAGGTTTCATACAACACAGCATCCATCGATCTTCGCACAACAGAGACCCACCACTTCAAACTCACCTGCAAGGCCGTTGGGAACGGGGAGTTCAGTGAATTGCATATCGAATTGTCAGTCGCTACGCTGCTTTTTTTCCGCGTTACGAAAGCTGTATGAAAAAAGCCTAAAATTAAAAAGTTGCAATGTGTGTGGAAACATTATCCCATAATGAACAGAACAGTCAAATGATTACATTCTGACAATCTCATTATAATGTCAGCTGGTTCACTTTAAACAAGTATTTCTAATTTTGTGAACTTTTTCTGGCTGAATCTGTATTTGTTGTTTGTGTTTGTTTGTTATATTGGTGACTAAATTCTCCTACAGCGGCACGATCCTTTCATCATAAGACCGGAATCTATGTTACTTATATGGGGCCCTATTTGCTTTTATCTTTGTGTGACCTTATGGTTTGAGACAATTAAGTAACTGCGTGAAATTATTGCCAATGAAAATCCATAGCGCCACCTGTCTTCTGTGGTGAGCGATCCTCTGTTCAAGTGGCTGGAAAAGACTAGAGTCATGAGAAGGATTAGAATCGGAGAGGGATTAAAAACAATGCGAGAAGGACTAAAAGTTCTGGAAAGGATCAAAGATTTTGAAAAGAATTTGTGGGAGTTTTGACATTGACTAGCGTAGAACCGGAGGAAGTATCGTCTAAGTCAGGGGCGGGCAAAGTACGAGCGATCGTCAGCAAATGATTTTTTCCCCATTAATATTACGCAGAAATACATTGGAATTTTAATTCGACTTTCTTATATATTAAATAAACAATATTTGTTTTCCAATTTGACATTGAAATATTAATATTGATATATATATATATATATATATATATATATATATATATATATATATATATATATATATATATATATATATATATATATATATATATATATATATATAAATCGTCAATGAATTTTTACTACATTTAATATGAGTGTTTAATATTGAGTAATTTACTATACTAGAATTGACGTAATTTGATTGGCTGAATGTTTCTCAATGATTATAAGTACTCGGACGATATAATTTTATAAAGGTTGAAAATTGTCTTTCAAATTATAATTAATTGTTTTTAACTTTTAAGCATTATGTCGGGATGTATGTTCAGTTTATTTTGAAACCGAGTTTTCTAAATCTAAATAATTATATTCGCGCTGCCGGAAGCACATTTGTTTATAATTAATTTAGCAACATTTTAAGATATTTTTATTATAATGAGTGCATCCAAAAAACGTAAGATTGAAGACGAGAGTCGGATTTTCAAAGACGAATGGATTACCTAATATTGTTTTACGCAAGTTGGCAACAAATCTGTTTGCTTGCTGTGTCACGAATCAGTGGCTGTTTTTAAAGAATATAACTTAAAAAAGAAATTACCAGACAAAATATCCCAATTTCTGACACAATCTAACATTAGAAGAAAGGAAAAGAAAATGCATGGAGTAGGTAAAACGTCTGGAGAAACAACAAACTGTGTTTACAAAAGTCTTCAATTCAAGATGCCGCCACAGAGGCCAGTTTGTTGTTGTCACACAAAATTGTGAAATACAACAAGCCATTTCCTAATGGTGAATTTATTAAGGAATGTTTACTAGATGCAACAAAATATTCTGTGTCCAGAACAAAACAACAAATTTGACAGTATTACATTATCCAGAAGAACTGTGGTCAGACGTGTTGAAAAGATAAGTGAAGATTTGACCCTTCAACTTCAAGATGCAAGTAAGAAATTTTTGTGGTACTCTTTTGCATTGGATGAGAGTACTGATGTACAGGATACTGCTCAATTATTAGTTTTTATACGTGGAATAAACAATTCTTTTAAACTCTTTGAAGAGTTACTGAGTGTTGAGTCGATCAAAGACACTACCACTGGCCTCGATATATTCAATGCTGTTAGTATCTGTATTGAAAGAGCTGGGTTAATGTGGAACAAGATGGCCAGTATTACAACTGATAGTGCTCGTGCTTTAACTGGAAAAAAATATAGGACTGATAAAGTTGATCAATGATAGGATTAAATCAGAATATCCTGACCACGTAATATTACCACTTTACTTTGTCATTCATCAGGAAAGTTTGTGTAAATATCTTTTAAAAATTAAGCGTGTTATTGACCCAGTTGTCAGTGTCATAAATCTCATCAGACCAAGAGGACTCAATCACAGGCAGTTCAGAGCATTACTAGACGATCTAGAAACTGAACATTCTGATGTCCTGTACCACAGTACAGTTCGATGGTGGAGTCTCGGAAAGGTTTTAAGGAGAGTATGGGATCTTAAAGAAGAAATAGTAATGTTTCTAGAGATGAAGGGCATAGAATGTGACTTCAATGCTAACATTGTTAATGCATAGTGGAAGCTTGAATTTATATTTGCCATTAAAATAATGGGAAAGTTAAATTAACTAAATGTTAAACTTCAGGACAATGGTTTGTTTGTACATGAAATGTACGTTCATGTAAAATCGTTTCAAGCCAAACTCTCACTGTTTTCCAGAAAAGCAAGTGAAAAAAATGTTTTGTCACTTTCCTTTGCTGAAACAATAAGCTATTTCTGATGAAATGAGTAAAAAATTCAAAGCTCAGTTAGATGTATTGGTTGAAGAATTTGGAAGAAGATTCCAAGATTTTAAGAACTTGGAGCAGCACTTCAATGTTATCAGTTCTCCTCTCAGTACAAAAGCTGATAAAGCCCCAGAGCACATACAGTTTGAGTTGCTTGAATTACAAGCCAATCATTACCTGAAGGAAAAATTTAAGTCTGAATGTTTGTTGGATTTCTATGGTTCTTTGCCTGAACAATCATTTCCAAACTTAAAAAACTTTGCAGCTAAGTTTTTCTCATTATTTGGATCTACATATATTTGTGAACAGGCATTTTCTTGCTTAAAAATCAACAAATCTAAAAATATGTCTTTATTATCTGATTGCAACTTAAATGAAGTCATGCAAATTTCTACAAGTAAACTTGTTCCATATTTCAAAGGAATTATAAAATCTTACAAGCAATTACATACATCTCATTAGAAATTAATAATATCAATAAAGTTGTAACTGTTGTGATTGTATGTCTATGGTGTTTTTTTAATCTTCATTAAAACTATGGATATGAACCCATATTGTAACTGTATGCAATGTAATATTTTTCAAATATTGTTAAAATATGTGCAAAACCTTTTATCCATATTAGAAAATATACTGTTATAGTGTAAGTCTGTTAGAAATGTGCTTTATTTCAGAAGTGATCTACATTATGTAAAACTACCTTTCTTTACAATAAAAATATTTAATTGATTACTTACCGAGAATTTTAAACAAAAATATACATAATATTATATGTGGCCCTCCAATAGCTTTACAATTTTCAATGTGGCCCTCTGCACAAAAAGTGTGCCCACCCCTGGTCTAAGTGATTTGAAGCCCCGAAAAAGACTGGTGGACGCCGAGAGGGCCCTGGAAAGTAAACTCAGATAGGATAGTGTTAGTCCTAAAAGGGCTAGGAAACTCATTACAATTTAGAAAGGATATTCGTAGAAGTAAGCAGACTATTGTCTATTTCATCCCAACCTTTTTTTTTAACCATGCCCCACCTAAGTCTTTCTAAAACTGTGATGACCCCTTATGTAATATATACATATTTTTTATATTTAAAAAAAATGTATCCACCACCCTGAACAATCAAATTACCCCTGAGCAATCGAATTTCCCCTTCCCCCTGTGGGACGTGGGCCCCACGTTAGGAAACACTGGTCTATAAGCGTAGGAGTGATTGGAGCTCGAGCTTGCGTTTCATAGCCAGATGTGCTGCCTCGGTTGTGCTAAGACAGTGTTTATTCAGGATGTCCCTGACGTTTTCTTTCCATTTTTTCTGTGATCTTCCTCTGGCTTTGTACCCTGATCTCATTTGGTTATATGCCTGTATGGGCAACTTGTCGTGATGCATTCTCGTAATGTGGCCGAACCACTTGATCTGCTGCCTTTCTATGCATTCGGTGCAAGGTATTATATATATTCTTTCCCTGATGTTTTCATTTCGTAATCTATCGAGCCTGGTGACCCCTGCGGCTTTCCTCAAGTAAGCACACACAAGACGAAAAACATGTACTGGACAGCTAACACAAACCGAAGACTGTAATACACAACCACCTACTTGTATTATTTTCTTGTATCTGTGAGTTTTAGATTATAATTTTTTTTTCTGGTGATAAATTATTTAATTAGTGTTATTCTATCTTTTCGGTACATCATGGTCAAGCAATGTATCTATCGTGTACGGGATATTTTTATTCATATACTAATCATTTATGTCTTTTCTATGTCGTTGGAATATATGACAGTGAAATGCGAATTGTTTAAATGTATTTTTCTCTTCATAGTCTTCACATATTGGTTCAAGTATTTTATGTAATGTGGTTCCCAGTCTCAGTTGTAATAGTTTCCTGTTGTCATGGATTTTCAGCTCTGATTATGCTGGATAATCAGACAAGCAGATGAACTAGGATATCATGTTGTTGTCATGCTCTGCTTTGCAGTTCTATATTTGAACATTGATCAGCACATAGTTTAACGCAAGTAAATGAAGCTGACTGGTGCTTATTTTTCCTCTTGCTAATTACAAGAAAACTTGTCTTACATGACATTCACATAGATATGTTCACAGATATGTACCTCTTACATTGATCTGTAAATTGGATGTTAAATCATAAAAATTGATTGCAAGTTGTATTTTTTTAAATATATTTTCTTGCAGTCACTTCTGTTGTTTGCGGAGTTATTCCCCTTTTCCTGGGAGTGAAGCCCGAAGTATTTCCTAATCGGTCGGAGCTGTAGGGGCTCATTTGCTTGTCCTAGATGGTCTCTTTAGTAGAACATTGATTTCATTTCCGTGCTGAAGTCCTTTCATTGCTTCCTTGTACGCTGCCTCATTTCCTGGTATTCCGATATGAGCTGGAATGCATATTACATATATCACCGTACCAATGTGATGAAAAAGTGCACATATTTATAGTAAATCAAAACATGTCTTTATTCTTCCGCATCAAATGTTACATCTCACTTTAACAAAAACCAAATGATTTTATTCTAACAATGTCATTAGAATTCGAAAATCTCTTTCACTTTCAACAACTATTTTATCTTATTTTTTCTTCCAATCTATTTTATTTTCACAATCCCATTGAAATTTTATTTTACCCTCCACGGTGAACTTAACACCTTTTTCAGTGACGGAAAAATCTTTAAGATATCCAATTTCAGAATTTTCTTGGAGTTGTCTAATCATTTCATCTATAGAAATTTGTGGTGTATGGCTTGTCTGTAGCACAATCCCGGTAATAGCCATGTCTACTGTAAATTTTTCTGCAGACAGAAATGATAAACAATGAGACAGATGCAACAATGAGACACTCTGGCTGACAGATGAAACAGAAATTGAAATACATTTGTATACAGACGAAATAAAGATGTATAGATAAATGATTGTGTTGATATATCAATGAATTATCTATTTATTGGTAATTACACGAATAACAACTGGTACGCTGAGATCAAATCAGCCAGATAGTAAGACATATAGACAGTCATACAGAGAGACATATAGACAATAATATAGAGACATAGACATTCATAGAGAGAAATACAGACAGTCTTATAAAGAGACATATAGACACTCATATGTTCTGCACTAATGAATATATATATATATACATATGCAGAATATACAACGCTGTGATCAATCTCTCAAAAGCAAAGGTCCTTTGGTTCTGTTATGTTATGTTATGTTCCTCCAGGGCCATAGGCGGCGCATAGGGCAGAAACCATAGCCTTCCATTTCTGTCTTTGTGTTGCCAGGTCTTTCAATTGTTGTGTGGTGTTTAGGTTCATTGACATGCCTTCTCTATTAATGGTTCTTCGTAGAGTTTCTCTAGGTCTCCCTCTTCTTCTTACTCCAGGTGGCACCCAATATAGTGATTGCTGGGGAATTCTTAGGCTGTTCATTCTGAGAACATGGCCGATGTAAGTCCAACGCCTTTGTCTAATGAAGGAAGATATATAGGTTTGTTTGCTTTCCTCTCTTATAGTAGTGTTAGATTTAAAGTCACTCCACTTAACGTTCAGAATGGTACGTAGGCATTTGTTTTCAAAGGAGTCGAGTCTTTTATCTGTGGCTTTTGTGGCTTTCCAACTTTCGCACCCATATGATAGAATAGGGATGATGTTGGAGTTAAACAACTTGAGTTTTGTGGTGTTTCTTAGTGTGTTTGACGTCCATATGTTGCGTAGTTTATTGAAAGCACCCGCTGCAAAAGCAATACGGTGTAAAATTTCTTTTGATGAGTCTCCATCCAATGCTAGATTGGTGCCTAAATATGTAAAATTGTTGACTTTTAATAATGGAACATTTTGAATTTTTATGTTGTCGTTCGACTCGGAACCTTTGGTTCTACATGAATAATAATCTGGTCAATAACACACTGCCAGCTGTCGGTTGTATGGGCTCATCCAAAGAAAGAAAACTAGATCTTAAATATCCTGGGATAACCTTTGATAGAAGTCTTTTATTCAACAAACACATCACATATATGATTCAGAAGGCTAAAAGAGGGACTGGCGTTATCAAGGTTATGACGACCTTCGACATGCAGCAATGGGTACTGTTTCTGCTTCTGCACGTGATGGCGCTATCTGTCACAGATTACGCCCTCGGTCTCTTAATACTGTCTCAAAGCAAATTATCTAGAAGTCGGGATGCTGCCGAGGACTGATGTGTCGGGCCATTGGTGAACATAATACGGTGACACAACTCATTTCCATTCTTTAAACTACATCCTACTGGAAATGTTGTAGGACCTTTGTCCTCTACAAGAGAGATCCAGCAGGAGTTTGAAAATGAACGCTGGAGAAGAAGAAGAAGTCGGGATATCTGGCTTCTATTCATACCTTCCTGTAAAGTTTATAAACTTCAGAAAGTTTTTAACTAGGATTATGGCAATGTTTGGTTCCACCTATGTGTGTGAACAGTTATTTTCCTTTATGAAGTGAACACAAACTTCACAGAGAACACGTCTGACCGATGAACACTTGTCATCTCTGATGAAGGTCGGAACTGCAAATACATTTCAGCCAGATGTACTAAAAATTGTCATGAAAAAGAGGCATCAAACCTCAGGACAAAACACTGATTAAAGGGTAAAAGTAATTGAATGTTCTTAAAAAAGTGTTGGATTTAAAACTTCAGAACAAAATACTGATTAAAGAGTAAAAATGATTGAATGTTCTTAAATTAATGTTGGATTACAATTGCTATATTTGGCGTTATGGGGCGTTAGCTTAATAAAGTCGCTGTAGTAGGCGTGCAAATTAATTAAATATAATTCAATAAGATTACAGTGTTTCTCGCCGGTATACTCAAAGTATCTTATGCGGCCCATGGTGCTTTTTTTTAGTTTGACACGCCTGATATAGACAATCATATAGACAGTCATATAGAGTGTCTTATAGACAGTCATATAGAGAGTCTTATAGACAGTCATATAGAGTCTTATAGACAGTCATATAGAGAGACATATAGACAATCATATAGAGAGTCTTATAGACAGTCATATAGAGAGTCTTATAGACAGACATATAGAGTCTTATAGACAGTCATATAGCGAGTCTTATAGACAGTCATATAGAGTCTTATAGACAGTCATATAGAGAGTCTTATAGACAGTCATATAGAGAGTCTTATAGACAGTCATATAGAGAGTCTTATAGACAGTCATATAGAGAGTCTTATAGGCAGTCATATAGAGAGTCTTATAGACAGTCATATAGAGAGTCTTATAGACAGTCATATAGAGAGTCTTATAGACAGTCATATAGAGAGTCTTATAGACAGTCATATAGAGAGTCTGATAGACAGTCATATGGAGAGACCTATAGACAGTCATATAGAGAGTCTTATAGACAGTCATATAGAGAGTCTTATAGACAGTCATATAGAGAGAACTATAGACAGTCAGGTATGCAGACATATAGAGAGTCTTATAGACAGTCAGGTATGCAGACATATAGACAGCCGCAGGGTCATAAATACACCCTAGGTTAAGTGCGTGGTTGGGAGGATGGAGGGAAGGTTACATAAACAAGGATAATGTTTTCGTTATTGTGGATTTATGAATCCTTTCTTCATTTTTGCGACTTTTTTTTAGAAAAACCATTAAGAAATGGTGGGTGGGGTTCCGGTTATGACATGCTTTCTAGGTCGAAATAACATCTTATTAATTCTGGCGGGGAGGTGGGGGGGTTAAATTTCTCAACAGCCCAACCTTATTTACGGGCTTGGTGGGCAATGTAAATAGAGATATATAAAAATATATATATAGCCAGTCAGTCAGACAGGTATGCAACCAGTCAGACAGACAGGTATTCAGACAGCCAGTCATACAGGCATGCATACAGTCAGATATGTATGCATACAGTCATTGAGACAGACATGCGGTCAGTCAGTCAAATAAACATGCGGAAAAAAAAGTTAAGTGACAGGTAATAATTAGCAATGTAGATAGGTAGCTAGGCATGCAAGAAGACAAGAAAAGAAAGAGATTGGCAGGAAGACAATATTAGATGTAGATATGCATGCAGACAATCGTACGCTGATATACATATATAGATACAGTTAGAAGAGAAGCACTAGACAGATGAAATACTCAAGGTAGATGAGATTGCCAGACAAGCATACAGATGTAATAAACAAGAAAAATAAGATACTCATAAACAGCCACGCATACATACAGACAGTCAGGAAAAATAAGTATTTACACAAATCGGACAGGACCAGCGCTGGATTTAGACTTAATAAGGCCATAATTTATTTGAGAAATGGGGCCCTTTAACAATTAAGAAGTATATAGATAGTGAAATTTAACATATTTTGGGGGCCCCCAAGAAAGTGGGGGCCCTAAGCTATAGCTTGTTTAGCTTATAGGTAAATCTTGCACGGGACAGGGCAGACAGATAGAAATGGGATGTAACATGCATGACGTTTAATAAAGCTGTATTGCACACACACGTAACCAGAAGCACTAACCTGTCCATATCGTATGTGTAGAAGAGACTTCAGCTTCTTTAATTGCCCACTTTCCTTGGACTTGCTTGTGACTTGATGTGTTCACTGGCTGCTGTGGCATATTTTGTTCACTGACAACTTTGCTCAAGTCAACATCCACAAAACTGCCAAACACTTTCAACAACTCTACCCTGTCCGTCAATGGGATTCGTAATGTTGTATCATTCAGTCCTAATAACAATAGCAACAAGTATTTAAGCTTAGGGAATCCAAATAATATTCACCATATAATGTATATTATTCACCATATAATGTATATTGGTCTCCATATAATGTATATTATTCACCATATAATGTATATTATTCACCATATAATGTATATTATTCACCATATAATGTATATTATTCACCATATAATGTATATCTTACGTACTAGTTAGTAAACAACCATTTTTGTAAACTTCTACCAGCAAATATATGATACTTCATCAAATTGTTTGCAGTAAATACAGGCGCAACTTATAGTTATTGAATAATTTATACATAGGTTCAAAACCCAAATAGGATCGCGAAGTATATTTAGTTGGGTTGCAAAAGTTGAAAGAGTAGACTAAAAAATATTTGTTCTAAAGTAATTTTTATCTTTAATGTTTACTTTCTAGTTATAATAATAACACAATTTTTAAAATAAATTAGATATAATTTATTTATATAACCCATATAATAATGAATAGGTTTATATTTTGTGTTCCTAGTGGATACACTGAGGCATTTCAAAATCAAAACACGAAACAGATTAAATGTTAATGACATGAGGTTGTTATTAACGACAATTTAACAATTTTGAAATTTGTTAACGATTTACAGTTGCAGCATTCGCCTAAAAAATGTTATAAGTTAAAATTATTTTGAATTATATTATGTTGAAAAAAAATGTTGTCGCTGTATTTTCATGTACTTTATCAAACACATACAGAAGTAACATTTTATATTCGAATATATCCGAATTTTAGTCGTTTTACTTCTATGAAATGGGGTCGCGATTTGAGACAGCTTGGGAACCTGTGAATTAATCTATTAGCGCAATGATGTCTACCTTATACACGTTACAATAGATAACAAGTCCTACTCCAATTATCAGGAGAAGGATTTTATAACAATCATATAATGTAATCACAAAACGTGGAGGAAATAATGAATAAAAACACAAATGTTTTAAGAAATTAATCGAATTTTAAAATTTAACTTTGTGCTCCAGTGACCCACCTTTAATTGCTCCAGACGTAATAAATACACTGAAATAATTGTCCTTTTCTGCTTTGATGCTAATCTGTGCAAGCATTGATTCTTCGCCAGTTGAGTTATTTATCACAACCTGTATTGTGCCCAAGTAAATATGTCATTTATTAAAGATACTCATGATAATACAAGTAAATATGTCGTTTGTTCAAGATAATAATGATAATACAAGTAAATAGATCGTTGTTCAAGATACTAATGATAATACAAGTAAATAGGTCGTTTGTTCAAAATACTCATAATGCAAGTAAATATGTCATTTATTCAAGATACTAATCTAACCAGCCTACGATTGAGCGATCGCTTTTGTAACCATTTCCATGCCATCAAGCACAGAACACCCACTCCTGTGGCCACACACTTCAATGGCGATAGTCATCATGGTGTTTTTGATATTCAGGTCACATCCATCAGATCTCGCACCACCTATGACAGATCTAGGTATGCTCTAGAAAATCGTCTCATTTTTGAATTGGGTACACTCAAGCCTTTTGGACTCAATTCCGACCACTCTTATGTCTAGTACTGGGTTGGTGTGGTCTTTGTCTTTATTCTTTTTGTTCCGTCATTTACTCATCTATTTGTTCGTTTAGTTTCCACATATATTTCCTTTTTATGTACTTTCTGACCTTCCGGCATCTTATTTACATATTTCCGTTGGATGTGATAATTTTTCCATTCGTCGTCTTTAGATATTTTGTTTGTGTCTTGATAAAGACCTTTTGGTTGAAACGATGACTGTGATTTGTGTATTGTAATTTTTATGATTTCTTGTGTGCTCATCATTGTCCATCAATACCTACTAGTTTTAGCTATAGTCTGTCGTGTCCCATTGAAACGATATATAAACTTGTGTTTTACGTAAGTCTAATTGTATTTAGGGTGTGTATTATCATAGAGCATCAAGCGCAGGAACTCGGGATACTCCAGCTTATTACCATGGTGGTTTTGGGAGCATGCTATTTCCCTTTCGGCAACAATTTGTAAGCTTGCCATCGTTAGGACAAAAACTGTTTAGCACCACAAAATTGGCATATAATATCGAAAATTCCAGTTATGTGCAGCAACATGATCCTCAACAAATTTTGCTGCTTCATTTGAAATTGCTTGACTTCGACGCATTTGTGACAATGAGTGAGCATTGGCATCTGCAGCTCGACCTCTTTGCGTGTGATCAACAGTTTAATGGTTTCTGGGACGACCTTGGTATTCTCTATTCACAGTTTGCCGATTTTCTCTTTGCACTGGTGATTCTAGCTTAGCTCGACGCCAATGAAAATCAGCATCCTTAGCAAGTCGTGTTGGTCTTTATTGAAGAGTTTCTTCATCAATTATTTGCATCTCTCTTTCAATTCTATGTCTATGCTCTGCAGCATTTGCGGCACGAATCCGAGCAAGTGACTCTGGACTTTGACGACTCAACCATCTAGCTTTTGTTTTTTTATGTTTTGACGGTTTCTTGCTATTGTATCATCTTCATCCATCATTCAAAGAAAATTATATGCATATTTTAAATATACTGTATTTTAGATAACTTTAGCCACAAGCCGATCTTTTTGATTGGAGCCGCACGTAATTCTGTGACGTAAATACGCTATTTATATAGCGTTCCGGAGATCTTACAGAACATGGCTATTATATTATAGATTCAACGTTTTCAAACTCATACAGATTGTAATGTTTTACGGCTTGAATGTGATATCTGCTAACTTTGGTTTAACACACCTGACATCAGCATGTCTTCTGTGTCACTTTGATACTCTATGAAATGGAACAGCAAATTCCACGTCTCATAAACATACATAGCAGATAACAACAGTGTCTCCATTCTTCACTCCCTTTCCGGGTATCGGTAACAAACATAAGACATAAATATATATATATTCTTCCTCATTTCAGTAAAATCGTAACATCTGTTAAATAGTTCACGGGCATACACACACACACACACTCACTCGCTCGCTCACTCTCCCTCTCTCTCTTGTGGCACCATATATTAGCGGATAGACATATATAACGCCGAAGTCGGATGTGTTGGGCCATCGACGCAAATGAAACAGCAACACACCATAAATTCGCTCATTGGACTATACCCTTGCTGGAAATCTAGTATGACCATCCTCCTGTTATAAGAGAGATCCGTTGAAAGATTGAGAATGAGAGGGGGAAAATATGTATTTACTTTATTTGGTACATCTTAAACTACGCTTTAACTTTCCCAAATTTAAAGTAGCTGTACTACGTTAAGCGTAAATATCTTACTGATTACTTGCCCGTCTATATAACTAAGTTATTGAGAGTCTCTCGTACAGCCAAAGTATTTAGTTACACTTCTGTGTAACCTGGAGGATGTAAGAGACCATAAAGAAGACATCAGATTCACCAAAGTTCACCAAGTCTCGATGAAATACGCTAGAGCCTCCTGAAAGATATTGCAGACGACCGGCTTAAGGTGAAATAAAACTTTCATTACTGCATGTTCTCATGTGAAAAAGTGCAGGGAGGCTTTGCCATAGCAGACGCCGCGACATGTATAGGAAGGATTGTGAGTGTACCTCCGAAAGAAAAAAATATGTCCCAACCGTGGAATAAACCAGGGACATCAAGGATCTGAGAACGGCATTCTAACCACACGACCATGCGCTCCACACGATCCACTCTAACCACACGGCCTAAGGTGAGACAAACAGGAGAAATTGAAAAAATATCGATTTTTTAATTGTACTAAGATATTTGTATCAAATTAAGGAATATCTATTTATGCACATATTGTGTAAAGAAATTTAGTCGCAGCGTTTATAGTTTTTGAGATTTAGACTTTTGAAATATGTGGAGTTGGGTCTGGGATTTTACAGAAATATTGCAAAAATGTTCAGCATGTTTGAAAAAAAAAGTGAAAAGTTCATTTTAATTAAAACAATGAACATCTGCCTATATAATTATAGTAAATAGCTTCGTTTTAAATTTGCAAATCTTTCTTGCGCACATGTCAAGTTTAGGTATCAATTTGTAATCAAGTGCAGAGACGGCATTTAATGATGATGATGATGAGGACATTAATTAAAAATGTCAGGATAAAAAAATATTTCCCAGTACTGCAGAAATATTGATACGTCCTTCAACATTATGATATGGTAGATCTTCCCAAAGCACTTATACAATGGGTTGACTGCTGGAAATATTGCTGTTAGCATTGCAATCTTAGTTTTTAATGATGGATCACAAACTCTGCAAACTCCACTTAGGCTGCTGGAAGTGACACGCGGAAAATTCACGTTGGATTACTTCGCAAGAACTGATTCTAAGAAACTGTTAAATGCACAAAATAAGGTTACCGAGGCAACCCTAGAAGTCAGGAGAGCCAGGAGAAGGAGGAGATTGGGTCTAGGCGAAGCACAAGTTGAAGCTGAAGGGTATCTATACATTGCAGGAGTTTATTAAGGTAAGGAATTATATTTTTAATGTGTAAATTTTCTTATCTTCCGCTTCTAATTGTCACTTCTGCGCTCATAACTTTTTCAAATATTAAGCAATATTGATAAAATGTTGCATGCATATTATTGCATACGCCATACATAGTTCCTATATCACATAACAAGAACTTTTCTATCTACGCATATTTATAATTTTTACAGCTATTCAAATTTGGAAATTTTTTATCCAACATTGGGTGAACTTTGAACCCACCTGTATGGAAGGTTTAAAAATATATTATAACATCCGCAGTATGTGCCATTGCTATTCCATTTGTATTGATACATTTTTATTTTTAAATCATTTGTACTTAATATGTTCTCAAAACTTCTACAGAACTGGCCTTACCATTTTGAACATGAAAATTTTAACATTTTTGTTCAAGACCAAATAATTTCGATTTACTTTTATACAGAAAGACACATTTTACTTTATAATTACAGTGTATTCATTCAGGTATCTACTGAGAAAGTTACAGTCATGTAACTTTAAATGTATTTTAATTACAATTATTTTAACCCTACTATCTACTAGGTGGCTCCCAAAATTGTTATTTCAACACACTTCTGAAAAAAAGAACGCGTACTAGTAGAGTGGTTACACAGCTACCTTACAAAATGTTTACGGCAAGATGCTGGAGAGGATAATCGCTAGAAAACTGGCTTTCGATTTGGAAAAAAAGAGACTTACTTCCTGACACTAGGTGCATACAGACCGGAAAGAAACACGACCCCAAATGCGACAATCATCGCCTATGGCATCCACAGCGCTTTTAGGTAAAGGAGAAAACAGTTGATCGATCCAGAAGATGCTAAAAACAGAGTCAACGTAGGCCAGCTGATACATTTGCTAAGTGAACTCAGCAACAACTCGTGGATAATTCAATGGATATCAATGGTGTTACTGTCCAGATCTGTTGCCCTGAGATTGAGATCCTGGACATCAGAGATCAGAACTATAGTACCGGGATTGCCACAGGGATCGCCACTTTCACCTGTACTCTTTAACGTCTACACATGCAAAGTAGAGCAGAATCAGAAGGCCGGACCCGGCAGGATACTAATATATGAGGACGACCTCTTGCTCAACAAGCACGGCAGAAACAGAAGAGCCATGATTGATGACGTTCAGAGTAATCTAGAACATTTGTGGTTCTCGTGAACTGAATACAAAGAAGTTATCACTCCCATCAAGGTAAAGATTGTCTGGTTCTCGCTGAACAACAACATGGTCACAGACACAGTACCAGCAGCCACCTGCATGGGCATCAACATTGACAGTGAGCAGACTATGAAATATCTAGGCATCACTTTTTATAGAAGTCTATCTTTCTCAAAACATGGGGACAATGTAATTCAGAAAGCTAGGAAGGCTGTCAGTGTAGTCAAAATCATGACATCTGCAGAGATGCCGCAACGAGCTCGTTTTCAGATGATGCAGGCAGTGATATTATCTGGACTATGGTTTAGGTTTACTTATACTGTCGCAAACACAGATGTATAGACTGGAGAGAGTTTAAACGAGACAATGAGAACTGTCATATGATGCACAAGAGATGCACCTATAGTGGTCATGAAGGTTTCTCCTAGACCTACCGAACATCAAAGCAACACATAAAATAGTCCAGGTTAAAGAATACTTTAAGGTCGCCAATAATGATCATCACCTCTTGCACCAATCTGTAAACAATACAAACGGAAGGCGTATCAAGAGATGAAGGACTTGGATGGCAGAAGCAGAAGATGCCCCGCTCAGAGTTTGTGAGCTGTAGGAAGTGAGAAGAGGTTGCGAATATATATGGGGCATTTGGCAAAGATCGAAAGTTATTGACAACAGCTGTGATACAGATAGGAAGAGAGTGCCGCGATTGGGCTGCCAGCAGAACATAGAGAATGATCCAAGAACTCCTAATGCAGCTCTTGAAACTACACGATACAATAAATTACACTGACGGCTCAGTAACATAAGAAACACACAGGTATGGTTAGGGTTTCGTGGCCTAGCCAAATGAAAGAAATTAGCTGAGAAGTCTGCTGCTTACCCCACTACAATATCGAGTATGAGTATGGGCATAGAGGCGGTGACAGCAGCTCTCACTTGCCTGACGTCGCAACCACAAACAGGCTCAGTGATTCTATCGTACTCTCAAAGTATGCTGCGCAAGATAGAAAAGCGTATAATCAAAATTGAATGGGTCACTCTTCCCAACAACGCGCAGAGCATTACATGGATCTACTGTCCAAGTCATGCTGGGGTCAGGGTAAACGAAAGAGCCGATGTGTTGGCTGGTACAGCCTTGGTTAACGGCACCGAGATAAGAAGAGACAGGATTGAATTGATAAGAGCGGTCATGGATACCCTACGTGAAGACAAGCAGGACACCGAACGTGACAATGTACATATTCAGAGAATGGTAGAAATGGGAGGGACTAGAGGCGATGGGAGAAAGTGCTCGCTCTCCAGAAAGATCAGAAGAACGCGCAATCAGCAACTGACTGGGACGCTGAATGTATACACTTTTACATGGCTGACGGAAGGGCAAGTAGAGTATATGGGAATGCCTCCAGTGCGGTGCCGTTTGCTCCTAATTAAGAATCATTTAGAATCTATAGTAATTAGTTCAATTTCTTTGTACTGAGGTATTTAGAGCGTCTCGTACAGCCAGAGTACTTAGTTCAATTTTAGCATTAGGAATTTTAGTATACGAACTATTTAGGAAACAAATACAACTTACTAAGCAAAAACAGTGCCCACAAAATCACTAGAGCACAAAAACATGATGTGGCTATGGTTAGGTTTTCATTAGTATATGCAAACTTTCTCGTTTGTTCCTAATCTGTGTGTGGCCAATTTGGTTGCTTTTCATATGGTGCTGTCTATGTAGTCTTAGGCATGCTTTTGTGATGGACCAATGCCGCCTCCACTTTCCTAATAATATGTTATTGTCACTTCAAAAATTGAGCAAAAGTCCTTTATCATCATATCTTGCTCTGATCCCATTTTAAAAAAAAAATCAGCTTATTTGTATCTTTCATATGTACATCCCCCCTCCCACTTTCCGCTCCTGATCCCTACTACTACCACAATGTCGCGACTTCGAGTTTCTGCTAATTTATTCCCTGAAGAAAAATAAAAAATTTAATTCGTTTTATGTCTTGTGATTTGTTGTGGCTGTGCATACATATCACTGCATTTCTATTGCTTGAACAAGTAGAACAGAAGTTACACTTTATTTTACTGGAGATCGCTGGCTTTTATTCAACCAAACTTTTATTGGTTATGTTATCTATGATACTTTTCACTCACGTATGATGGTCTATGTTTACGACCTTGTTATGCGGTATCGCTCTCGTGATAAAACTCATGATTACTGAGAAATTCACGTTTTCTCACATGCGGCAAGATGAATATATCTTTCTTTAAAAAAAAATCACAAAATCTCACCTTTCTTTTAAGTTTACAACTCTGTATCTTGGGTTTTTTAAATTTCATGGTGTTTTCTATTGGATTCAGCTTCAAATATTTAAAGATACTCTCGTCAGACAAATCTGCGAAGAAAATAGTTAATTTCTTTGTTAAACAAATATGAATAATATTGACAAGAAGACATTGGCTGAATGCCGCTATGAATGATTTACTATAAAATTAATTTCAGTGAAATTATTTTTGAAGTTGTATATTTGTTTGTTACCAACTTCATCGTGTGATATCTTATTCCAGAACATAATCTTCTTTATAGTTCTTCTAAATACCTCACGATACTGGGCGACTTGATCTGCAACAGCATGGGATTGGATGGGGTAACATTTAAAATTTATCTGAGATGTCTCTTATTGTAGTCTTAAACGGGTCTTACTTCTGCTTTTAGCAACCATACATTCCACTATTAATTTGGTTCATTACGGGAGACGTGTCCACACATTCCAACTGTTTGATATATTAGGATTGATTTCATACAGCTTCAGTGACGCAGAGATAAAAAAAAACTATATCAGCGTCTGCTATAAATCATTCGATCTGAACGCACCGCAGTGAGAGGGCGCCCCCCACCCAATCCAAGGTCTTCTAAGGGAGGGAGAAGGGAGACCTATCAGTGCGTTGCGAGCATATCAATGGATGTTGCATTGTATGCGCCTTTGTCGAAAGTTCCTTTAGTAAAATAATGTAGGGTTTATTTTGTTACAAATATGGAAACATCTCCCCGTAATGTATCATTAATTTTTCCACACTGTTATGTTTCTTGTTACTAACGCCGTCGGAATATGAGTTTATCATTTATTGAGATAGTTGTTGTTGATTATGAGTGCAATTTATCATCAGTGCTCACCTGCCAAGTACACAATTTCTTCGATCGTCTCACTAAATTCATCAGTGTGGCGGCTAAGAGTTCCAGTTCGGTGTTGATTTATCAGTCTCTTCGTATATCTAATATATTTCTCTTTACGTGCTGTTCCAATCTTTTCACCAATCTTTTGTAATCTTGAGAGAGACCATTATTCACACTTTACGTGCTGTTCCAATCTTTTCACCAATCTCTTGCAATCTTGAGAAAGACCATGATTCACACTTTACGTGCAGTTTCAATCTTTTCACCAATCTCTTGTAATCTTGAGAGAGACCATAATTCACAGCTTTGAAAATATTGTGAGCGGACGAGGTGTCTCAGAACATTGACTATGTCTGATCAATCCATTGTTGTACCTTTTGACTCTGAGGTAGTAGATGATTATATTTATTCATAATCGTATACATTATTATCTTCATATCATAAAAACTTCAAAGCTGATAACAAGATCATTACCATCATTGTATTCATTTAGTTTGTACAGTTCTCTGTACATTTTCCTTATGTCGGTGACGGACATTGTTATCAGCGATGACCGTAGAAATCTTCAATATGTTCTGAGAGTTTTCTGTCAAAAATAAAGACATAGTATTGTATAAGAATAATAAAAGATTTTATTAATAATTAAAATAGTGGCTATTATGAAACTTTGAGTTATTTGTTAAATATGATGGCTGTTTACGTCGAAGACTGTTAATTTTCTTCTTTTTCTTTCTTGATTCTTTATTAGGAATAAACGAAACAGCGCTGGGGGCATCCCATATAAACTCTGCTTGCCATTCCGTCAGCCATCTAATAGTATACGCTCAGTGTTCTAATCAGTTGCTCATTACGCGTTCTTATGATCTTTCTGGAGAGGGAGCACTTTCTCCAATCACCTCTAGTCACTCTCATTTCTACCATTCTATGAATATGCACATTGTTTCGTTCGACCTCCTCCTCGTCTTCTCGTAGGATATCCATGACTGCTATAATCAATTCAATTATGTCTCTTCCTATCTCGGTGCCGTTCACCAAAGCTTTACCAGCCAACCCATCGGCTACAATCTTCCTTCATTCACTTAAACATGTCTATATCTTTAATTATGTCTCCTGAATTAAAAAAAAAATGTGTTAATAGTTCAAGATAACTGAATGATATAGGTAGGAATAACAGGAATTTTAATCGTATTTCCTTTTATTAACATTAATACATGAATATAAATAATACCAAAGCTTGGATAATCTTGTTTGTTAAGTACCAGATTAAAGTCAGTTAAAAGAAACAAAACAATCACATCGTCTTCAGAAATTACTTACATTAAATTATGACGCCTGAATGCCAGCACACACAATAAAATTTTCCGCTATTGCTAGTCACACGCCCTTTTATAAACGTCAAGATGTTGCACACGTAATAAGGACACGTCATATACTGGACATATTTTCCCAGTAAGCGTCAACGTAAAGGTTTCGTGTATTCATGTTAAGGTGTTATGTCATTTTACGGAAATAACTTACATCATGGATTAAAATATATCAATTGTCTAGTATGATCAAGTTGAGACTTTGGATAATTTGTCACTTTCTAAGAACTTATTGAGTTCAATTTCCAGACCAATAGCTATGGTCCTAATCTCGTCTGCTATTTTCACATTTTTGGCAATAATTCATGGTTGTTTAATAATATGATTACTTAATTGATATTTCGTATAGAATATAGTTATGTGTCGTTTCAGTTAATATTAGTAGTACCTGCTGTTTTTTTCTACTGGTAGTTGTTGCTGTTAGTATAGCATTGATAGTGGAAGTAGTAGTAGTAGCGGAAGTAGTAATAGTATAAGGAGTAACAGTAGTTTCATTAAACAAGGACACGTAATCGAGTTTATAGATTACCCGCTATGCGAAATTGTAATTGGTGCGTATAGTCAATTTTAAATTTCCAAACCAGAATAAGGCATACATCATTTTAGGTAGAAAAAAATTACATCATGGGGAAATTTAGTAATAGTAGAAGTAGTAATAGTAGAAGTAGTAATAGTAGAAGTAGTAGAAGTAGTAGTAGTAATAGTAGAAGTAATAATAGTAGTAGTAGAGGTAGTAGAAGTAGTAGTAATAATAGAAGTAGTAACAATATTAGTAGTAGAAGTAGTAGTAGTAGTAGTAATAGTAGAAGTAGTAATAGTAGAAGTAGTAATAGTAGAAGTTGTAATAGTAGAAGTAGTAATAGTAGAAGTAGTAATAGTAGAAGTAGCAACAGTATTAGTAGTAGAGAAGTTGTAGTAGAAGGTAGAAGTACTAATAGTAATAGTAGAACTATTAGTAGTATTACTAGTGGAAACAACAGAATTAGTAGACTAGTAGCAGCAGCAGTAGTAGTAGTAGTAGTAGTAGTAGTAGTAGTAGTAGTAGTAGTAGTAGTAGTAGTAGTAGTCGCAGTAGAAGTAGTATTACTAGTGGAACTAGTAAAATTAGTAATAGTAATAGTAGGAATAGAAACTGTAGAAGAAAGTTGTAATCATAGTATACGTATAATTAGTAGAAGTAGTAGAAACTGTTAGTAGAAATAGTGGAATTAGTAAACGTAGTAATAGTAGTGGTGGTAATAGTAGTAGTAGTAGTAGTAGTAGTAGTAGTAGTAGTAGTAGTAGTAGTAGTATAACAGTAGTATTATTGGTAACAGTAAAGTATTAGTCATAGTAGTAGTAGTAGCGCAGTCATAGGATTATGGGCGCAAGCGTAATTAGTGTCAATGGAATTTCTGGTATAGGGGCCTAGTGGAGCAACACACTCCATTCCTGAAAGATACTAACCATGCCTTGTCTATCTTGGCCTCCGTTTCGCCGTATCCCGCTCACACATGCCGTCAATTCATAGTGGATATCTGGCCACATTACACTTTCATTCCACACTTGGAGGCTTTCAAGGCCTTGAAGTTCTTCCTTGACAAGCGTCATTTTCCCTCTGTGACCATCTCTACCTCTACTCTCATCCGTTGTGTGGAGCTTGTTCTCATTTGTTCTACTCTCATCCGTTGTGTGGAGCTTGTTCTCCTTTGCTCTACTCTCATCCGTTGTGTGGAGCTTGTTCTCCTTTGCTCTTCTCTCATCCGTTGTGTGGAGCTTGTTCTCCTTTGAGTTTGATGGATTCATCTTTGATCACATCAGCGGTATCGCCATGGACACCAAGCAGAGTCTCAGCTAAGTCTGCCTGTTTATGGCTCATTTTGTGGGACAGGTATGGGAATCTTATAGTGGGCTCTGTCCATTGTTGCTCCATAGATTCTGTTCGCATGACTTTACTGTGAACATCCACGCTTTATCTAATGAGAGTATAAACCTGTATCACAGAAATGAATACATAATCATTTAATAATATATGTACCAGTGCTTCTCAAGGCAGGCCTTATGGCCTTCCCTGGTCTCCCACAGCGCTATGCTGAGGGGGGGGGGCAGGAAAAAATAATCGGGTGTTTCGGGTCTGTCTTATAGAGGATGCCACAGAATGGTAACTATTTGAGCTATATCTAATACGATGTGATAATTAGCCATGGAGATAACTGACATTTTTATATTTGGGGGGAGGAGATAATTTGTATAAACATGGTCATAGGTTAATAAAGATTGAGAATCGCTGTAGTAGTTAACAACATGTTTGTAAAACTACTAAGTATTCCATCGAATTGAAGAATATTCAACAGTTTGCAAGGTTAGGTAATGAAAGTCTTTGTCCTAAGGCAGACAGCACTTGATGAATTAAAAACACTAATTTTTCCGTTCTCAAATTGTGTCCCAGTTTTATTTTACGTGCTGTGAGAAGGACTCTTGCCAATCTGAAAACTATAAAGACAGTACTACATCATTTTCATTTGTAAACCTCACAATATTTTTATTGTTTCAGAGAAATCACCAATGATTGAAATAGAGATCTATAAATCGAGACGCTATACGGCTAACAGTGACATCAGCGAGATAAGGCAGATTGGATAATTAGAAAACAACCTTCTAGAATTACTCGACAATTTCTGTGATTGTCATTAGCTGTGGCGTGGCCGTTGTTCAGTATAGAAGACCTGTTTGCTAAATTAAGTTCGACCCCATTCGTTACGTGTATTGATTCTATTGTTTCGCTTTCAGATTGTTACTATTTATATACTTGGATTAGCATGCCGAAATTGACCAAGGCTATTCCAGGTATATAAATAGTAACCAACTGAAAGTCAAACAATAATCAAAACACGTAATGAATGAGGTCCAACTTAATTTAGCAAATAGGTCTTTTAACCTTTTCGGTCACGGCTGTCGACACAAAGTACAAACAAAAGTGACTAATGGAAGTCATGGGAAAAGTCAAATGAGTCATTTTATAAGGATGTTTTCCAGTTAACCAACAGTTCTTATATTGCTGATTGGTCACTGTGTAGCTATTTAGAATGGTTATATTTTTTAAAAGGAAGTACGGCATCTACTTTTTTGTAAATTATAAAAGGGTTCAATGGAGGAGTTCCTCATTTCAGAGACTAAATATGCATTTATAAACCACCATAACACAAACATGAATTTGAGACAGTAAACCTTAATCGTGTGTCAGCTGGGTTACTCTGGTGAGCAGAATTTATGTTTTTGTCAGGAGTGATATTGGCTGTTAAGAACTAGCTGCTCACAGCTAAAGGAATTACTTCATCAGTAGCATATAAGTGCGCAATTAGGTTCTGATTTCACTATTATTATACATTAATTTTTTTTGTAGCTGTTAAACAATGATATTGTTTTTGTGCTCGTTCATCACAAGTGACGATGTAATTGGCTAATAATCCATGTCGTGGCCGCAAATGTTCCTGAACAGTTTGAGAATGATATGACCACTGAAGATGTCCTTTGGTCTTCACGTCACGTTTTAGCTATTCTCTGCTGTTTAACTTTCTTTTTTCACAAGATTCTGCGTCTTTTGTAACAGAGCGCCATGTAGCTCTATTTTGAGCAAGTTCTTCTCGTATATCGTTGTCTATGTCATAGTCTTTCAGTGAAGTATTTAACAAGTCCTTGTAGCACTTGCTAGAAAGTCTTAACGTTGATGGGAAAGATCTAAGAATAGTAATAAATATGTATTGGAAACAAACAGCTGCGATGAGAGTTAACAACACTATAGGTAGATTTCAAAAGATAGAAATGGGTGTCAGGCAAGGTTGTGTAATGTCACCGGACCTTTTCTCCCTGTATACAGAACACATTATGCGAAATATAGAAGATATGCCCGGAATAAAAGTTGGAGGATACAATATAAATAACTTGAGATATGCTGATGACACAGTACTGATCGCAGGAAGCGAACAAGAACTGCAAGCCCTATTAGATAAAGTAGTGAAGGAAAGTGAAAACAAAGGACTCAGTTTAAACAAGAAGAGAACAGAAATAATGGTTGTACCAAAGAGACATACACCACCAAGATGCAACATAATAATTAATAACACAAAATTAGCACACGTTTAAAAAGTGAAATATCTTGGCACCCTGTTAACATCAGAAGGTAGATGCTCAAGTGAGATAAAGAGCCGAACAGCACGAGCCAAATCAACATTCCAAAAAAGGAGAACCATTTTTTTGCAATGGAAGTATATCAATGCAGACCCGAATTCAGGTGCTGAGATGTTATATCGAACCGATTTTTTTATGGTTGTGAAGCATGGACTATAAACAAGAAATTCAAAGTGAATTGGAGGCTAAGAAATTTGGTTGCTCAGAAGAATGATGAAAATACCATGGACAGCCAAGAAAACTAATGCAGAGGTTCTCATTGATGCTGGCGTAAAAAGATCAATCATATCAAACATTAGAGGCAGACAGTCAAGGTTTCTAGGGCATGTGATGCGAATAACACAGCTTGAACACTTAATAACCACTGGAAAGATCAAAGGGAGAAGAGATAGAGGTCGACAAAGAGAAAAGTTACTGGATGGGCTTGTATCGTGGCACGGTAGAAGCTCACCAACCGAGCTTATTGACAACACAAGAGACAGCGAGTCGTGGAGAAACATGATCGCCTACGCCAGTCGGCATGGCACTTGATTGATTGATTTATTGATTGATTGTAGCACTTATTTTGGCCACATTGAGAACGTATACCTTTTTGCAACTCTCCATAGAGAAGCACCTTTGGCAGACGATGATCTGGTATTTGTACCGGATAACATGCCTAACGCATCTGTACCTGCATCAGAATAGCGTCAATGACATGGATACCAGATCTGCCAATGCAAGTGTATTCGAAATTCTTTCTTACCATCTGATATGTATAGCTTTTCTGAGACAAGTTGTATGAAAGTAATTGAGCATCATCACATGCATTCTTTACAAGGTTCGTGTGTTACTAGTGTATATCAGCACTGGAAGTACCAGTGCTCAGTAAATTTTCAATTTAGTATAAAGGTTAATAAAGGAGACCTAACAAACTGTGATAACTGGAGGGGAAACACACTGCTATCCGTACCTGGTAAAATTCTTTGCAATATGGTGCTTGCAAGAGTAAAGTCATCCTTAGACAAAAGACTCAGAGAAGAGCAGTCAGGCTTTAGACCAGGTCGTTCCTGCCTCGACCATATATTTACTCTTAGAACAATAATTGAAGAATGTCTAGAATTTAGAGCTAGTCTCATAATAAACTTCGGGGTGCAAAGGGAAAGCATTGCTCTAGGCGGACCCAGGGTTAGCAGATAACCAAGATCACAAATGTACCTCCTCGCGGTGCACTCTGGTAACAGAAAACAGCAGCTCGAGCTGATTCTGACCAAACCATTTGGGGTTCGTGTCTGAGATTGTGGAGGTAGCAGATGGAAAGAGATTTGACTGCAAAAGAGACAGACAATATCTCCGACACACCAGCAACACCACATACAGCAACACTGACGACATACAGTGAAGCTAGTTAGTCTAGTCTGAACATTGGAGGGGTGGCCAATGGAAAAAAAGCATGAAATGGTGGAGGCATGGCGACAGACAGATAGATTTCATACTGAGTACTATTAAAAAAATGAAAGGGCAGAACAGCGCTAGAGGGCAGCGCCAACTGCTAATAGTAAATGAAAACAATTACGAAAATGGGAACTACAAGCTCTGTTTGCTCGTAACGAGCTTCTAGTTTACTTGATTTCCTTATAGGCAGAGACCCATACCCAATAATGGGCGTCCAGCAAAGCAAAAAGTACTGGCCAAACTCTAATGTCGAGTCTTCCTATACCGGAAAATGCTCACAAAGAGAAAGGGTGCCGAAACCGATAGGTTCAGACTAAAAAATTTTTTTTAAAAGATCAAAGATAGCAGTCCTGCTCCAACTCTACTGTCAAGCTTTCCTATACCGGAAATACACTTGCAGAGAGAAATGGTTCCGTCACGATGGGTTCATGCACAAAAGAGACAACGATTTGAGCCCTTGTCCAACTCTACTGTCAGGTTCTCCTATACCGGAAATACACTTGCAGAGAGAAAGGGTTCAGTACCAGATGGGCTCAGGCTCTATTGGAAAAGGTCGCTCAGCTCGAGAACGCCTTACTCTCAATGCATGGTGTGAGACTCGAACTTGGGCGAGGGGTTCACGATGTCGGTGAATGACACCTCGGCTAAGAGGGCGAAAGAGCCATCAACTCTTCTGTTGAGTTCTTCCTCTTAAGGAACCAGGCTCACGGATGAGAAACGGTTTAGTACCCGATGGGCACAGGCACAGTACGTCCAATTACGCGAGGCAAGTTCATAGACAGTGGAACATCTCGCGCGAGACAGAAGTGAGAAAAAAATCGTCTGGGCGAAGAGTCACCTCACACACGCGTGCCTGGCGACAGATAGGGAGGCTGTCACAGGCTAGGGTAGCCCACCAGAATTGTCAAGGCATGCTGAAATCGGATGTACTAGGCCTTCAAGGCGCATAACGGTAGCGCAACGTAAACACGCTCCCGGCGGAAATCGCACGGATATCCATGATGATTACAATGGAGCGAACGCAAAAAAAAAATTATAAACATCGTTGATTTTCAAAAAGCTTTCGACAGCATCCATCAACCATCGCTTTGGGAAATTTTAAAATATGTGTATTCCAAAACAAATATATAAATGTGAAAAATCATTCTATACCAACTCAAAATGTTGTGTTCGAACAGAAAAAGGCAATTCAGAATGGTTCCCTGTAATTATTGGTGTTAAACAAGGCTGCCCTATGTCACCATTACTTTTCAATATCACAATTGACTGGGCTATGAGAAAAAGCACATCCAACGCAAATTTAGGAATCAAATGGATGAATAAAACAACACTAGAGGACCTACATTTTGCCGATGATCGTGCACTATTTAGTGAAAACCATCAAGATGCACAAACAAATACTGATAGATTAAAACTCATCGCAGGATAAATAGGTCTTCAAATAAACTCATCAAAAACAAAAATTATGGACTTCACCATTTCACCTAACGCAATTATTTTAAATGAACAGCAACTTGAAAAGGTACAAAAATTCTCCTATCTAGGAAGCAAATTAACACTCAACGGTGATGTCATGTCAGAAATTACAACTCGCACTGTACTAGCATCAAGTGCATTTAACAGACTGTCTAATATCTGGAGGTCAAAGTCAATCAGCACACGCACGAGAATGCGCTTATTTAATTCCTGCGTTATTCCGATGCTATCATATGTATGTGAGAGCTGGAAAAGCTCCTTATCTTTAGAGAAGAAATTACTGAGTTTCGGGAACAAATGTCTACGTAGTTTAACTAACACCCATTGACGTGAATTCAAATTGAATGATAAAATCAGAGAAAAGACATATCAAAATTTAATCACAGAGGTTATCAGAAACGCCGTTGGCCCTACATCGGGCATGTCCTAAGCGCAGACATCAACAGAATACACCACCAATCTCTTGAATGGATACCTACAGGCAAAAGAGCCAGAGGTAGACCAAAAGAAACATTCAGAAGAACAATACTTAGAGAAAGTAAAACAATCAATATACATACTATTCAAGAACTGCACAGAATAGCTTTGAACAGACAGAATTGGAGAGATCTGACCTATGCGGTAATCTCAGCGCAAAAGGAAAATGAATTAATGAATATAGGTTAATGATATTTCTATGCAACACATTTGCGTACAATCTGCTGCAGTGCTGCTTGTTCTGGGGAATCCTTGTTTCATCATTTCATCATCAACGGTTGCATTTTGTGATAGTGTACTACCAATGCGTGGTAGCCTAGTTGATATTGATCGTGCTTGCTATCACTGAGTTACAGCGTACCAGGTTCAAAACCACGTCCGGACACACAACAAAATACTGGTTAGTGATTTCTCGCTTGACACGACCACTTCTCCAGTAGACTCAGTCGGCTGTAAATTGGTACCTACCTGACGCATGAATTAGGTAAGAAAAGATAAATAGAAAGGGACTGGCCACCCTACCTAATAGTTGCCACGGCTTAGTACATGAAGAGTTATCTTCACCCAAAACAGCTAGTTGCTGCCATGATACCTACCTTTATCTTACCTTACTAACATTGTATGCGAATCTATTTACAACTTTCCGTGCTACGCCATTTTCCTTTATGCTGGACTAGGGATAGATTTTACCAGGTAACATGACTTCTGTTTTCTTCATATTAATAGTACGCCCAAAGTTGGTACATGTTTTGGAGAATATGTCTATAATAATTTGTAGATTAACCTCATAGTTAACATCTAGAGCACTGTCATCAGCAAATAGATTATCCCTGATGAAGTGTGATTTAACTTAATTTTTTTCTCGAAGGCGGCAATGGTTGAACAATTTTCTCTCAATCTGATATCTGATGTCTACTCCCAAGTCAACATCTCTGACAGCATCATCTATCATTGGTAGCATATCCTATTCAGCAAGTGGCTATCAACCCAGCATTTTTTGGATGTAGTGATTTTTTTTGGTCCGGCTCTGCGGCGGAGTGATACTGGGCCTGTCTGTGACGGCCAAGGTCCCAAGTTCGATCCACGCAACAGGCAATTGTGCATCCGGACCGTTCAGAAAGCACTGGCAAACTACTGAACGTATTTATATTGCATAGAAAAATCACATCATCTATCATAGCAAAGAATATTATGGATAGCAGAGAATAAACATGGTGGGTGCTAATGCACATCTCTGTTTGTTCATTTGAGATAGCAACAGTTACAGATAACTCTCCATCATCCCGAACTATAGTTTGCATTCCATAATGCAATTGCTGCACCACAGTGACAAATTTGTGTGGGCAACCATATACATTTAATCATCCACATACCTTCCTTCCATACTGTGTCAAATGCTATTGTTCTGTCTATGAATGCTGTGTAGAGGTCACAGTGTATATCATCAACCATGTTGTATAGTAGGATATCAAGTGATATCCTACTATACACTATGGGCAGGAACAGAACAGATATCGCTGACAATGTACAGTGGACTGGACCAATTGTCGATATGGTGCAGAACATACAACGCTGTTATAAATCCCTGGAAAGTAAAGCTCGTCTGGTACTCCTTAAATAATAATCTGGTCGGTGACACACTGCCAGCTGTCAGCTGCATGGGCTCATTCATTGAAAGAGAACAGAACCTTAAATATTTTGGGATAACCTTTGATAGAAGTCTCTCATTCAACAAACACATCCAAATGTGATTCAGAAGGCTAATAGATGGATCAGTGTTATCGAGGTTATGACGACCTTCGACATGCAGCAGTAGGTACTTTTTCTGCTTCTACAAGTGATCGTGCTATCTGTCATAGATTATGGCCTCGGTCTACTAACACTGTCCAAAATGAGGCAATGAGAACAGTACTGGGGTGTACTAGACGTACACCTATGTCTGCTATGAAATTTCTGCTTGATCTTCCCAGCAGTATAGTGCGACATCAGGTATCACAAGTTAGGTCGTACCGTAAAGTGACAGAATACAACCATCACCCAATACACCAACGTCTAGATTAGTCAAAGGGAAAACGAATCAAATATGGCAGATCATGAATGGCAGAGGCTGAAGGCACACCACGAAGAGTATGTGAATTTTAAGAAATGGGAACGGGCAGTTAATAGGTGGTGGTAGACACTGAGAAGAAATCACTGACTAAAGTAATAATACAACTAGATAAAGCTAGTAATGGTAAAATAAGTAATGGTTGCTATTGTTGCTGGTAATGGTAAACGGTCGCGACGTCTTGGTGTTTACTTGTATCATTGGAAACAGTAAGTCAATTGATCTATAATCATGAGTTCTTCAGATCGTCCATAGAGCAGAATATGTTCTGCAATTTGGATGAATGAAGAGAGAAATGATATTTCTCTATTGTTTCTATATATGCATGTGTCACCTACTGCAATTAATTTGTCTTTTTCAATTCATTGGGTATTTGATCTTCTCCACAGATTTGTGCACCAAAAGGCATCTATCCTGGCGACGAATGGATTCCTATTCATGCAATCTTTCAGAAGGCACTCAGCAATCTTTCAGAAGATGGCACTCAAGATGGTCATTATAGTCAATAGACCGTGCAGGGAATGTAACCATGTGAGCGTGGATGCTAGTCAAGGTATTCAGCTGCTAATACGTGATTTGCACGGATCAGCTGGTCATCCGCCAACAGCCTTACTATGAGCCTTTACTGCGAGATCATTCGGAAGAACAGTACACGAAGTCAGTAGAGTCTTTACTGTAACAACAAGCAGTCTAACGATGGAAGCGTTTTCAGCAAAGCAGGCACGGAACTTGCTGGAACCACAAGCCTATTCCCATGCGTACATACTAAGTGACTAAATGAACATGACTAAAAATATCAAAACAGGAGATGTACGATGTATATACGGGATGAGTGGAGTCATTAAAGAGAGCATACATATGTGCATCACTGTGGAAAAATTACTCTTATCTTTGTGTCTCTGAAAACACAGGTATAGAGGGTAACGAATGGGCCAATAAATTAGCTAGACTCGCCACCATAATATATGTTCAGCAATATAGAACGAAAAGTCATACTCAGTGTTCTTCGCGAGTCTGCACGATCAGAAGTTTTTGAGATCGATGAGCGTAAGTCAATATCAAGATTTGGGAGTGAGGGTAGGCATGGCCAGTAGAGAACAGTTAAAAAAAGAGCACTTTCAAAAAAGGGCACTGAACCAACATAAAACCGGAACCATCAGCCGTTATACCCTCAGCGATTTACTGCAGCGGGGATCTGGGTATATATGAACATGTCCTGTGTGCAAAGAAGATAATCAACATACCTAATGCATACTCTTCTCTGCAAATTAATTGTTTGAATAGTTCTTTAAGTACTTTATTATTTTTTGGCTATCTGTTTTGATAGTCAACAGAACCGGTTGCTTTTTTTTAAATTATGGTTTATGAGATGACCAATTATAACACCTCTGGGTCATCTAATGATTCACAAGTTTATAGTTTTTGTTATGTGTAGATTCTATAGTCCGTTTACTCATTCATAAACATGGATTTTGATGATCAGCTGACATGGAAGCAGCACATAAACAAAGCAACAACAAAAGTCAGGAGGAAGTTAGATATCCTGAGAAAACTAAGTGGAACCACATGGGGAGCCAGTGGAAATATACTCAGTAAAGTTTACCAGCAAGGCATAAGGCCATATCTGGAATATGGTTCAGCTGCGTGGTGTCCTGCATCACACACCAAATTACAAGATCTAGATAAAGTGCAAAACCAGACACTTAGAATAATGATGGGAGCAATGAAATCAATACCCATAGCAGAGATGCAGAAAATGGGAAGAATGCAAACATTTGGCGAACGCAGACACACAAAAGTACTAATTCAAGCAGAAAAGTTTCAGTGTATGCCAAGTCATCCAATGAAGCAAAGATTCCAAAATCTAGCAATGGGGCGACTGAAAAGAAGCAGTTTTATCCATCAAGCTAAACGACTCCGTAGACAACTTACAGACCTACCTGAAGTTGACAGCCCCCTAAGGTCTGTACCAGAACAAACCCCCGTGGAGTGAAAGGCATGAATGCCAATATACATTCAGACCCATGTGAAAGGAATACTAAGCGAGGACGAACTGAACAGTGTGCAGCGAAGGACAGTCACCCTCAGTTTCCTGGATGAGGAATATCCACAAGATATATGGGTCAGAGTATACACAGATGGGTCAGCACAGAATACTGTGAGGAATGGAGGTGCAGGTGTATATATAGAATATCCACACAAGCCTATAAATACACTCAGAACACCGACAGGAAAATTCTGCAATAATTATGATGCAGAAATCCAGGCAATTAGTGTGGCAGCTAAAAAACTGCTGAACTCCAACTCTGACCTACAGCCTGTGGTATTCCTGACAGATGCAAGGTCAGTGCTTCAAGCTCTCCAGTCTGGAAAACTAACAGACTTGAAAAAACTACTTAGCGAATTGTCGTACCAGTATAGGATAACCATGCTGTTGATACCCTCTCACTGTGGAATACCAGGAAATGAAAAAAGCAGACCAACTGGCTAAGGAAGGTGCTGCCGAAGACCAACCAGATATACCAATCACCTACCATCAGAAAAAAACAGATGATCAAGTCAATAAGAAAGCCACAAACACCAACACAAGATGACTATCACATTATGAACAGATCAGAACAAGTTATAATTCTACGTCTCAGAACAGGACACAAACGACTCCGCAGTCACATGTATACAACGTTCAAGATTGGCAACACGGCCATGTGTACATGTGGACAGGCAGCACAGAGTGCCAAACATATACTTCAAGAGTGTTCTGAGCATGAAACGCTGAGGCAGACATATTGGCCAGAGGAAACAACACTGGAATCAAAGCCTATGGGACACTGTATGAACTACAAAAGACAGTTAGTTTTATTAAGGAGAGAATTACAGTTATAGATAGACATGTTTCAAGTGAACGACAGAAGAAGAAGAAGAAACATGGACGGAAGTGATGTTCTTTGGAACTACCCGTTAGATCGCAGAGATCTTTGGCATGCAAATTTCGCACCTAAATGACACTAAAGAAATATTTTTTTTCTCCCAGAAAATTTATATAATTATTTTAAAATGTCCTCCACAGAATATAGATTTATTTACTGTGCTCAATTATTCATAATATAATATATTTCCCATTAAATAGCCGCGTTGCTGTAAAAAAAAGTTTAGAGGTGAAATTTATTATTTTTGCAAATAGTAGACTTGCTGGATAAAGGCGTATCCAGGATTTTTGATTATTTATTAGACTGTTACCGTAATTTTCAGTGATCACTATAATTATACTTTATGCCGCCTGTCAACATTGACCAATGAAAATAACAGAAATAATGGAAAACATGACGTAAAACGCTATTTGTAATTCTGTTGATAGGATTTCTACGAAATTACAGATCTCGATTTCCACATGCAATGAAACGACCGAAAAGAGAACAATATCCAGTAGGTTGTTGTTTAATGAATCATGTATCACAGATTCATAGCACTTTGTTGGTGACAGAAAAAATTACAACTATATCGTCATAATGAGTTTGTAGTGCAAATTTATAACTATGCAGAAGGTTACAGTTTTATTGTACCAGCATTTCTGCAGGAAATCTAAGATAGATCATTTATATTGTGATATTCATCACACTTTTTGTTCGCGTGGCATTAAACAGGAGTCCACACATGTCAATTAAGGAAGGAAATCGAAAGTTGAGGACTCTAACATAGATGTCATAATACATACATCTGAGCCTAAATCCAGTGACGACCCACATATACACATTAGCAAACAAACATATAACATGTTCAAATGCTAAAAATAAAGCAAATATTTCAGAAAAATATCTTTATTAATTTATTTAATAATTTTAAAATAATTTCAATCACATAGTCAGGTGGTATCTCTTGACAACAACTCAATAATTAATAAATAAAAAATAAGTTGCACAAAGAAAAGAGCGGATGCTGTACAATCAAGCCTATCCAACTAAAAGAAACACAACAACTATCAAACATTTTCATTCTGACAATGCCATAAACATTTGTATATTTCCTTCAACTGTGAACATCTATAATAATAATTCATCCTCACAATTCAACTAGAATTCCAACACTCATTCACTGTCAACATGATATGTCATTGTGTTATCACATTCCCATCGAAATTCTATTTTGCCCCTCACGGTGAACTCAACAATTTTCCCGCGGACAGTAAATTCATCAAGATATCCACTCCCAGACTTTTGCACACATTTTCTGAGACGTTCTTCATCATTGAGGTATTTCAATTGTTGAATAATTTCACTTATTTGCAACTGTGGTATGTTACCACTCTGGGGCACAATTCCATCAATGGATATCCGAGCTGTAAAGTCTCCTGTAAACAGATATAAGTAAAATTGATTCAAACTGATAGAAAGATCAACACACAAACTAATAAACTGACTCGCCAATGAACTATTAAATGGTTTTCGTGTAAATGGCAGGATCAATGGGTCGATATCTAGTTAAACAGATGAATAAAATGACTGGGTAGAAAATATATGAATGAATAGATGTATATATCATGGATAGAAATGATCATATAGATAAACAGACAGACATTTGCAGACAGACAGAAAGATAGACATACTCATAGAAAGATAGACATATGTAGGCCTACAGACAGAGACAGACAGATATAGACGACAAAGGCAGGCAGCGACATACATATAGACAAGATAGACAGACATAGTGTATACATATACATATAGACATATATAGACATATGCAAAAAAAGTAGGGCAGGCACACTAAGAGACGCACATGGAGAGATAGACAACATGGAAAGGCAGACAGCGACGTATATATAGAGCCAGGGACAAACAGACAGACAAAGACGGACAGATAGCAGCGAAGAAATAGAGAATGACTGGGAAGCAGACAGATAGAAACATACATGCAGACAGATGAAGACTAGTATAGATAAAGACAGAAAGACGAAGACTGACAAATATGAGCATTCAGAGACAGACATACATACAGATAACTAGACACATTGTGTGTTACTGTAAACACATGTAGTAACCTGTGCATCTCTTCTCACAACAACGGATCTTAGCGCAAATTTTCCCTCTGTTTATTTGAGTAGAAATTGGTTCAAATTTTTGCTTGTTCAAGTTTTTTATTTCCGAGGTCGCAATTTTTCCCAGGTCTACATTTACTGTGTCTCCAAACACTTCCACGAGTTCTTGGTTCTCCAGTTTGATTGGTAGCATATGTGGACCTAACCCTAAGAGTAATGACAACAAATATTTATGTAAAAGGTGTCCATACTTTATTTACATGTACATATATTTTGTGCTCTTACAAAAATGCAAGTGTTTATATGTAGTTCTAGCAAATATAATAAGATACTACTAGCAAATATGATAAGATACTACTAGCAAATATTATGATACTACTAGCAAATATGATGATACTACTAGCAAATATGATAAGATACTACTAGCAAATATGATGATACTACTAGCAAATATGATGATACTACTAGCAAATATGATAAGATACTACTAGCAAATATGATGATACTACTAGCAAATATGATAAGATACTACTAGAAAATATGATAAGATACTACTAGCAAATATGGGAGACTGCTGGCAAATATGATAAGATACTACTAGAACATATGATAAGATACTATTAGCAAATATGATAAAATACTACTAGCAAATATGATAAGATACTACTAGCAAATATGATAAGATACTACTAGCAAATATGATAAGATACTACTAGCAAATATGATAAGGTACGTGTTTATATATAGTAGTGGAAAATATGATAAGATATTATGATACTACTATCACCATATCTCTTCATGTAAATGAATAAATGAATGAATATACTCATATAGCATGTTTTGAAACATGTGCAATAAATAAACCACACCTATGCCAAGTGATACACCTCAAACAAATAGTGGATCATGATGATAATAATAATAATGAAGGTGAAATGATGATAATAGAAAGCCGAGAATGTACAATTTGGTCGCTCATGCTTCTTATGCCAGGTAGAGTTCTACTACTAATTCTTATTTGATTTTTATCTGGCATACATGGGGAAGTTTTCGTCAGCGTTTTCAAGTTCAAGTGGCTGTTTTCTTTTATTCAGTTTGACTATGTGTTGCCATATTTCCAGCAACTGGACAATTCTAGTGCTCCGGGAAGGACATTGCCGTGATATTTCTTGCAATCTCAAGGTACTTTTGTTACTGCATGTATTCGTATTCCTGTGAAGGATTACATGGGGGCTTTCCATGAGCTGTGGAAATAAAAGCCGCTTTGCCATAGCAGACTCCACGATATGTACAGGAGTGATTTTGATTGTACATCCCAAAGCAAAAATCATGTCCTTATCGTGGATTGAGCTCTGGACTTCAAATGTCATCTGAAGGTACGATATAGATAAAAATTGTGTTTCTCTCTCTAAAGTTCAGACACGTATCTTCGAACAGACCTCATCATATTAATGTTGAAGTTGTCAATCAACGTACAACGCCCTTGACCGTTCCTTACGAGCATATGTCATCATTACTATATTGTTACACTTTTGTTAACACATTGGGGAGGAAGACGTGGATATACATTAATCCCATAAGTTAGCACATGTAACACATCAATATCTAACAACTCTGTAGTAACTGTAATTGTAAAAAGTAATCCTGATTCTTGATTAGAAACTAGCATCATAGCACATGGGACATTCCTATACATGCTCCACTCTCCGTTTCAGCAGCCATTCGAGTATATGCAGACTCAAAGTATAAGTCAGGTGATCTTGGATTCCTTCCAAAAAAGAGTACATTTCTTCCCTCTACTCTAATGACGTCCATTTCTGTCATTCTTTGTATGTGTAGGTTTTCAGTCTCATTGTGAACGTCTTCATTTTGCAATAATTTATGACTGGTTTAATTAAGTAATTAAGTCAGCTTTATCTCTTGTCAGTACTGTACCGTCAATCGCAGCATTATCTGCCAATGAGCCAGCTCTTTCGTTTCCTCCGGCTCTATCCATGTAACGTTATGTACAATTGAGTTGATCAATAACGCAAGAAAACCCCATCAGCATTTATTTGTATTTCTGTTGACTGAGCCTTGTGTATATATAATTATGTTTTGTGGTTTAGAAATTATGTGGTTGTGATGAGAAATTAATCCCTTAAGTTAAAACATGCAACCTGTAATGAGACGTCCATATAAGTATTGGGTACGTTCCTAGTAGACGCCAACACATGTGTATTTATTTCCCTTGTCTATGTTTGTAAATTTTATGTTCATCATTTAATAACTGAAATATTTATTTATTTAGGGTTGGGGTTAGGGTTAATTATGCATAAACAACAATTCTAACCTTAACCCAAACCATAAAATAAATTAATATTTAAAGTATTAACCGATGAACATAAAATTTAAAAACATAGACAAGGGAAATAACCCAACAATGTGTTGGCGTCTACTAGGACAGTACCGTAGTAGTGCTTACACATTTAAATTTCATTGTACGAATATGCTTATTTATTACAAATTAACAAAATGTAGTATACAATTATATCAGTACACAATCAATTAAAAATACTTTAAAATAAATTATGGTAGTTAAGATGGCAATGTAAGCAGCATACCTGTGAATGCTCCAGATTCTATGAGAACTGTGAAAGAACTGCTGCTGTTTGCTTCGACATTGATCTCTGCAAGTGCTTTTTCTCCGTCATATGATTTATTTATCTGGATCTGTTATGTGTGTTAATAAATACAATGTTTGTTCAAGTAAAACTTTTTATTTATTATGTCTTTCATAAGAGCTCAAAAGGGGTAGAGGATTGACTTCACTGTACTCTAGTTTACTTACTCTAAATCTCTTAACTAAATGGCGTGTCGCTTGGCGATATTATACTCATAGCACGTAACACCCGTAGATGTAAGAGGTAATCCCCAGGTATCTCCGAAAAATTTCACTTTGTAAGCAAGACATCACAAGTCGGATTCGATTTCATGGCCCCTAGAGCACCAGGCTAGCGGCTTAACAACTGTACCAGGGATATCCCCCTGTGATGTCGTTAGTCTTTATTTACTTTAGCGTTCATTTAATTCTAGAAATATTTGAAGTGGCTTTCAGTCGTGTCAACATTTATTTCTAGAGACTCCTTTAGAATAGTGATTTCTTAAAACAGTGGTTGTTCAACCGTGTGCTATATGAGACACAATGTGTCAGAAAAGGCTTGTAGATAGGCCAAGGTGAAACATTTTTAATTGGGGTGAGGGCAAGGAAGGTAACCATGTGAGCCATAAAACAGGTGATAGATGTTGATGACCCTGGTAAAACGTTCGTGATTTAACAAATAAAAATCTATGATGGTTTGTTTTTCAGTAGGTACAGGTAGAGGGACGTTGGACATGGAAAACAAATTGTCCCCCAAGGAGGCATTGGTTAAATAAAGGTTGAGAACCACAACATAAAGCATCGCAAAAATAGGATTTTAGTCTTTGTATATTAGCTTTTCATAGACAAGCAATGTGATTTTAGTCTTTATACACTAGCTATTCATAGAGAATCAATATAATTTTAGTCTTTATACACTAGCTATTCATAGAGAATCAATGTAATTTTAGTCTGTGTATACTAACTATTCATAGAGAATCAATGTAATTTTAGTCTTTGTATACTAGCTATTCATAGAGAATCAATGTAATTTTAGTCTTTATACACTAGCTATTCATAGAGAATCAATGTAATTTTAGTCTTTATACACTAGCTATTCATAGAGAATCAATGTAATTTTAGTCTTTATACACTAGCTATTCATAGAGAATCAATGTAATTTTAGTCTTTGTATACTAGCTATTCATAGAGAATCAATGTAATTTTAGTCTTTATACACTAGCTATTCATAGAGAATCAATGTAATTTTAGTCTTTATACACTAGCTATTCATAGAGAATCAATATAATTTTAGTCTTTATACACTAGCTATTCATAGAGAATCAATGTAATTTTAGTCTTTGTATACTAGCTATTCATAGAGAATCAATGTAATTTTAGTCTTTGTATACTAGCTATTCATAGAGAATCAATGTAATTTTAGTCTTTATACACTAGCTATTCATAGAGAATCAATGTAATTTTAGTCTTTGTATCCTAGCTATTCATAGAGAATCAATGTAATTTTAGTCTTTGTATACTAGCTATTCATAGAGAATCAATGTAATTTTAGTCTTTATACACTAGCTATTCATAGAGAATCAATGTAATTTTAGTCTTTGTATACTAGCTATTCAAAGCAAGCAATGTCATTTTAGTCTTCGTATACTAATTTTTCATAGACAAGAAGTGTGATTTTTTTTCGCACTTAGGCCTACACATTTGTCTTATACTCTTTATAGGAGTGGCACAGAATTTCACTGCATAATTTGCAGTCGATAGAAGGCATGTAGCAATCCATATTTGCAGTCAGTGTCCAACTCTCACAACCATACAACAAAATATAAAACACTAATTAGTTATACAGTTCTATTTTCATTTTCTATTTTCAACAAATAAAACAAGGAGTCAGACAGGGATGCGTGCTTTCACCAGACCTGTTATCTTTATACAGTGAAAACATATTGCGTGCAATAGTAGATATCCCAGGAATATCAGTGGGAGGACAAACATAAATAATTTGAGATATGCGGATTACACTGTTCTGATCGCAAAAAGTGAGGAAGACCTTCAAGATTTAATTGATGTAGTAGTCACAGAAAGTAAAGGTCTCTTCCTAAATATCAAGAAAACAGAAGTAATGGTTATTTCAAAGAAACAAAATATCACACCTTGCAAGATCAAAGTGAATGATATAGTATTAAATCCGTTCCACCAATTCAAATATTTAGGTACAATGATTACAGCAGATGGAAGACATTCAACAGAAATAATATTGCAGAATAGGACAGGCAAAAACAACATTCAGAAAAATGAAATATATACTGTGTAATATGACCTTGTCATTAGAGGTGAGAAAGAGAGTTCTGCAGTGCTATATAACCTCTATACTAACATATGGGTGCGAGTCTTGGACAATAAACAAACTGGAAAGTGGGAAATTAGAGGCAACAGAGATGTGGTTCTACAGAAGAATGATGAGAATATCATGGACTGCCATAAAAACTAATGTGGAAGTGTTGAAAGAATCAAATGCGAAACGGACCTTAATCAACAATATAAGGAAAAGGCAGTCTTCTTTTTTTGGCCACTTCATGAAACAGGCAGGTTTAGAGAACATAGTCACAACAGGCAAAATTGAAGGCAACAAAGGCAGAGGGCGGCAACGTGAGAAAATATTAGACAGTTTGACGGCAAATAAGGAAAGGAAACACGACACGGCAAGGAAACAACATCGACTTTGATACATAATACTGTGGACAGAGAGCTGTGGAGAGCTATGACTGCCTACGCCAGCCGCCATGGCACCTGATGATGATTTTCATTTTAACAATGATGTTTCTTTTCTAAAATAATTTTAGCCTTGACATAAAAGCTAAAGCTATCTCCAGCTTTATCTCTAATTCTGCTTTGCATTTTCCATCGCTGCGTATATGGTGGAGGGTGTAAGAAGACGACGTAACAAGAAAAAACATGGGAGGATAATATACAGGAATTGACAGGGTGTGACGTTGCCAAACTGAACAGGATGGTAGAGGATAAAGATGCGTGAGATCTTTCTTCACAAATGTCTCATTGTGACACCCCTACTACCCTGACGGGTTATGGGTTTATTATTATTATTATTATTATTATTATTATTATTATTATTATTATTATTATTATGTTAAGGGGAGGCATTTGAAAGTATTCGTTTTCTCAAGTTTACATCCATTATCACGATGTTGATATATTCTGTGTTTCTGCTATTCACCCAGAACTTAATCTTTTCGGAGATTTCCATCCGTACTTGCTATTAACCTTTTCCAACGTTTCTATTAGCTCTCGTAGTTCTTGTTCTGACCACGCTAGAAAGTCAATTTCATCAGCGAAGCACAAATTACCATACACAACTGACATGTGGCTGTCCATACAACACTTGACAATGGTCTGTCCATAAACTACATCCACAATTAGAGTCTGAAAACAGTTTTCCTGTTGTTCACAAAAGTAAAAAAAAAAATGGTGGGGAGGGATGAAAAAAGTACGTCAACAGTACTGTTTAACTTATACATCAATTATATTGTATGAATGTGAAATTGTGTTCTAAAATTGTGAAACATATTCTTTTTGGCATTTTTCCTGCAACAATTTTTTTTGTGGGATAAAATATGTTGATATAATTTTGCAGGCGGGTGCTTAAATTATTGACATTTGTTGACAACGGAGCAGGGAGAGTTAACAATTGGCCACAAATTGTAGACGTAATTTAACGACAGACATCAAGCTGTTTATCAATCCATCAAGCTGTTCATCAATCCATCAAGCTGTTCGTCACTCCATCAAACTGTTCATCAATCCATCAAAATGTTCATCAATCCATCAAGCTGTTCATCAATCCATCAAACTGTTCATCAATCCATCAAGCTATTTTGATACTTTTACAAATAAATTTATTATAAAAATGAATTCTAAATTAAGAATCTTACCTTCCTTTCAAATTTCTTCCCTTCCTTCATCTCAATGGTCATATTTTGCTTTACTACATTTAGTTCCAGTAAATGAAATATGTCACGGTCAGATATGTTTATATCTGAAAGCAATTGCATGTATACGTCTGTTTAAATCACATGTTAAATGATTTTCTTTTGAAAAACAGCTTAGGTTAAAGAAAAAAGGGAAGCAGCGAAGCTATATTTAGCATCAGACTATTGATAGATAAATACATAGAACTACCCAAAAAAAAGCATCTATATTAGCTTCATAGACTACAGAAAGGTATTGGACCGAGTATAACTTGAAAGATTAATTGAATAGTTTCAAGAAATAGGCATAGATAGAAAATACACTAGATTTATTAGAAATATATTTTGGGAACAAATTTCACCAACAAAGTTTGAAAACAGCTACTCAACATGATTGAAATATAAAGTGTAAGATAAGGATTTATTTTATCACGCAACCTATTTAACATATGCACAGAGAACATTTTAAAACATACCCAATGAATGCCAGGACTCAAGATCATTGAGGAAATAATAAACAATCTGTCATATACATATTAAAATAATACTCACTTGGGAGACCGGTTATGAAGTTCTACTGAATGACGACTGACACACTCACTGTCGGATGCTTACGTGAAATAATATACAAACAAATCACAGGATATAATACAAATGTCAATGCACATGACATAATCGACGTTTCGACCCGAAAGGCCTTTGTAAAGATACGCACATAACATAGAAAGACGACGAATAGAAATGACCACACCCCACGGGGTGCAAAGGGAACGCATTGCTCTTGGCGGACCCAGGGTTAAAAGAAAACCAAGATCCCAAAAGTACCTCCTTCGTGGCGCACCCTGGTAACAGAAATACAGCGGCTCATGCTGATTCTGGCTAAACCTTTTGGGGATCGTGTCCGTGAATGTGGAGATAACAGATGGAAAGAGATTTGACTGCAAAAAGACAGACAATATAACCGACACCTCTGTGCCAACACATGCAGCAACACTGTCGACACACAGTGAAGATAGAAAGTATGGTAGAAGTATTGGAGGGCGGCCAATGTAGTCGGTACGAAGCAGGCAGATGTCCCAATAAAAAAAAAGCACAATGAGTACACTGAGAAAGATGCACAGAGCTAGAGGACAGCGTCATATGTAAAAAGCATGGAAGACGGTTCGATGAAATTGGAACTAAAGCATTGTTTGCTCGAGACAAGCTAATAGTTACTGGTGATCCCAGCCTGGGCCCAACTCTACTGTCGAGTCTTTCCTATACCGGAAGCGTGCTCGCGGAGAGAAAAGGTTCAGTACCCGATGGGCACAGGCATAACAGTCCGAGGTGACAAGCTGTTCAGCTCTAGAACAAAACACAAGTCCTAACGTTCCTAAATATGTGTACAGATTCAGACCTGGACGAGGGGCTCACAAAGTTGGTGAACAACGCTTCGGCTAAGAAGACGAACGAGCCCGACTCTTCTATCAAGTTCTTCCTAAACCGGAACCAGGCTTGAGGAATAGAAAAGGTTTAGTACCCGATGAGCACGGGCACAATACGTCTAATTACACGAGGCAAGTGCACTGGCTGCGGAACGCCTCGTGCAGGACAGACGTAAAGGACAAACCGTATCGGAATAGAGTCAGTACACATTCACTGTCTGGCGACAGATAGGAAGGCTGTCACAAGCTAGGGTAGCCCACCCGAATTATCAAGGCATGCCGAAATCGGATGTGCTAGGCCTACAAGGCGCATAACGGTGGCACAACGTAATCACGCCCCCGGCGGAAATCGCACGGATATCCGTGCTGGTTACAATGGAGCGAAAGCAAAACAAACAAGCAAACAAACCACACCCCACAAAAGTGTCCATCCAAAATATGAAAGTCAGATGCAGGAAGAACAGTAACAGAAAGTACATAAACACGTAAATATAAGTGGAAACGGAAAGAACAAAAAGATGACGTAAATGACGGCACAAAATGAATAAAGACAAAGACCAGTCCGACAGAAAAGAGAGGTCGGAATTGAGTACAATTGGCTTGAGAGTACAAAAATAAGATGATTTTCTAGGGCGTACCTAGATATATCGTCGGTGGTGCAGGATCTGATGGTAATGACCTGAATATCAAGGACACGTCAGTGGCCATCGTCATTGAAGTGATTTGCCACAAGAGTTTGTGTTCTGTGTGTATTGGTATGAAGATGGTTACAGAAGCGGTCACTCAATCTTAAACCAGATTCACCGAAATATTGCTTGTCACAGCGTGTACATATGATCACGTAAATTACATTACGGCCTCATCGATGGAGAAAGTGGACTTGGGAAATGAGATGGAGCGCATCTGAACCACATAAGTACATGTGTAACAATAACTGCTTGAGCAACGAACAGTACCGAAATAGTCAGGAGCAGAAGGCCTAAGGTGGCTGTGGACCAAGATGTCCTTCAGAATTTTTGTCGCGCCCATAGGCCACCAAGGTAAGTCATGGAAAGCGGTACAGATATACATGGAAATTCAGACAGACCTATTGTCTCAGATTGCTTTTCTCCCACTGAGCGTATCTCTGATTCTCTTGACAGCATTTTCCAGCCCTTAGTCGAACAACTGCCTTAATTTTTGAATGACACCAAGCATGCCCTGACCATTTTTTTATCTGCGCATTTGTCTTCTGACCGTACCTATCGCCTGTTCTTGATTGTTGTTTGCTCTCTGTACACTTCTATACCCCATGCCGATGGTCTCAGGGCTTTGCAACTTTTTCTAGAGTCCACATCCCTCTATATCTACTCCTACTCTTATCCGCCTTGCTGAACTGGTGCTCACACTCAACTCATTTGAATTCGATGGGCATTTTTTCGATAAGATCAGCGGCGTTACTATGGACACCAAGATGGGACTAAGTTATGCTTGTCTTTTCATGGGATATCTAGAACATCAAGTTTGGTCGACCTATGATGACCCATTCCCATCTTTTTTTCACAGATACATTGATGATGGGATGGATATTACTGACATGTCAGTAACAGAATTGTCTCGCTTCATCATCTTCATCAACAATTACGACCCTGCTACCACATTCACATCTAACACTTCCACTACTTCTGTCCACTTCCTTGACATCATTGTCATCATTCATCACCCTTACCTCAGCACATCCGTCTACTATAAACCTAATGATGCATATAGCTTTCTGTTCTACACATCTTCTCATCCTCCCGCTTGTCGCAACTCTCTGCCCTACTCACAGCTTCTTCATCTTCGTCGCTTATGTAGCGATGACGACGGTTTACTTGACACATATTTTGAGACGATTGAGTTCTTCTGTAGACGCTCGTCCCCTGACAGCAATCTTTCATTGGCTTGGCTCAGTGTACGCAAATATCTCGCCTCGATACCTTGACTAATTCCCAGGGTTCTAACTCCTCCTTTGATAGAGTTAAACTTGTTCTTACCTTTCATCCCCATAACTCCACTGTTCGTCGCATCCTGCTTAAACATTCTCTTCTCCAGTCGGATCCTGCCACCTGTGTCGCTTTCCATGACTTACCTCTGGTGGCTTGTAGGCACGACACAAATCTGAAAGACATCTTGGTCCACAGCCACCTTAAGCCTTCTGCTCCTGATCATTGCGGTACTGTTCGTTCCTCACGTGGTCGTTGCTAAACATGTCCTTATGTGGTTCAGATGCGCTCCATCTCATTCCCCAAGACCAGTTTCTCCATCGATGAGGCCTTTACATGTGAATCCCGTAATGTTATTTACATGATCATATTTAAACGCTGTGGTAAGCAATATATCGGTGAGACTGGCCTTAGACTGAGCGACCGCTTCTGTAACCACCTGCATGCTATCAAACACAGAACACCCACTCCTGTGGCTAATCACTTCAACGGCGTTGGCCACAGTGGTGTCCTTGACATTCAGGTCAGTGCCATCAGATCCTGCACCCCCGATGATAGATCTAGGTACGCCCTAGAAAATCGTCTCATTTTCGAGTTGGGTACCATCAAGCCATTTGGACTCAATTCCGACCACTCTTTCGCTTAGTTCTCGGTCGTATTGGTCTTTGTTACGTCATCGTTTTGTTCCTCTCGTTCCTCCTGTATTATCGTCTTTGTGTACTTCCTGTTCGTATGCTTCCGGTATCTATCTCACTGCCATATTTCACTCGGATACGCATTCATTTCTACTTGTGGTTTTTTTATGTTTGTATGTTATGTCCGTATCTTGAAAAAGGCCTATTGACCCGAAACGTCGACTTTGTCCTGTGTATTGTCATTTGTATGATTATATTCTGTATTTTGTTTTGTTGTATGTACCATATTTACATCCGTTAGTGATAGTGTGTAGTGTTTTAGTCGTCATTAAGTAGGACTTCATTACATGTCTTTCACGTGAGTATTATTTGTCTTTTATATGGGGGTTCCAAAAAAGTTTACCCCTACAAACATGCTCTAAACAAAAACAAAACTTTAGGTTAATAATACAAGGGGACCATTACCAGCATCTAGGACACATACTCACAAATGAAGGTAGATATGAAACAAATTAAAAGAATGACATGAATGGATAAAGGTATTTTCAATGACATTAGGAAAATATTGACGTCTAAATAATTCACAAACAAACAAAAAAATGATAATTTTAAAGTGTTACATCTATTCAGATCTAATGTATGGCTCAGAAACACGGATAATCAGTCAATAACAAAATAAGTACATAACAAACAATGTTAGCCAAGGTAAACAGAAGATTACTGGCTTCACCATTTCACTGAAAGCCGAGAGTTAGTATTGTGAACAAGACAATATTCCACAATGGGATTATTAAATTCAACGAGGATATGAAAAGTTTCAGGTGAGTATTTGTTTGAAAACTTCATGGATCGAGAATGTTGACAACTACCACCACATTACATCTCGTATTAACTTTCACAAGAAATATTTGCTATTAATGTTTAACAATTAATGCACTATCCAGCAAAGTTCACACAAATTGCAGAGAATTGACTGTATTATGCGTGAGTTTTCGTATATTTGTTTTTTCTCAAAAGAGCATTACTCTGCTTTCAACAATATGGCCCAATGGACGAAAGTCCGTAGCTCAAACGATAATATCACAGCTAGCGCTGCAAAAATAATTCGGACGTTTAGGCCCGAAGTCGAACCCGTAAAACTGATTTTTTTAAAATACATGCGCCATATGACCTGGATATGCCAAACGATCGAGATCTCTCAACTCCAAGATAGCACCAACTAATAAGCATACATTCCCTGTGTCACGTGAGGATTTATTTATGATATATTTTTTCCATTTCCAACCATATAAAGTGTAAACACTGTTTTCAGATTCTATCATTTTATTTATCATTCGATATTACGGGCATCTTAGTGTTGATGTTTTTTTTTTTTAAATGCCTGTATATTGAGTATCATGTGACAGCAGCTTCATTGAATATGGTTTATTCTCATATCGATGACAACTGTATTTAGATGACAACATTTATTCAACATATATCATTACAGTTTATATAATTCCGAACTTGAATACAACAAGAATTCACATCTAATCGAAAACTCCTTACCTTGGTTATATTTTCGTTTTGCCAGCTCTCTTAGAATTTTTCTAATGTCGGTGACAGACATTGTTGACTGTAATGACTGTAGAACGCTTTAATATGTTCTGAGAATTGCTGTCAAAAATAAAGTGATAACAGTAAGATACCTAAAATATAGTGGTTTTAGTTGCTGTATCGATCCCCAGGGATTATCAGCGATTAGCTCTTAATGCATATTTACACTGGATAGGTTTCTTCATAACTATATTTATACACATATGACTAACTCTCAGCGGTGTAGAGTCATTGGAGAATGAGGCTCATAATCAGAGGGGTAAATTCTAGTTATATTGTGGCTTTTCTACCTTTTCGCAATACACATATTTCAAGTTATGAGCTTGCGAAACATTCTTTCATGTCTGTTCTCTATAGCAACTGAGCTGTGGATCATTGTCACTGATATGGATGGAATAGTCAGTCAGCTTTCCATACACCGCCATTTAAGGGCTAACATGTTTGCCTGAATCTGAACTCTCCCGGTGAATTGTCATATCAAGCACAATGTTGCTTTTCACCACACCCCTAGTGCCACCTCTTCATAGTGTGGGCAACATGTAGACGTTGCAGCTCAGAGCATCTTCAAGATTGTTTGCCTTGTTTTACCTCAGCCTTTACGTTTCCAGTATCGAGTTGTTTTTCGACATCAGAATTTTATCTCTTTGACGTCACAAGCATGATGTGCAATAATGGGTTGTATAATGTTGCACTACAAGAGAAATGCTATGGGATTTCAACAAGAGGAAAGAATAATTATAGTAGCAAACATTAAAAATTCATACAAAACGTCATGTATTTTCACTTTTAAAATGTTTATGTAAGTAAGCGATTCGTCAACCCAGAACGTGTGATAGTGATGAAGTTCGTACACTCCCATTGTTTTGTTAATGTGATACTTTTTCATTTTTCGTGCTTCACGTGCAAAACAGCACAATAAACTAATTATGATTTTATTATGGTTTTAATTTCTTGGACTAATGTTTACATTTAGTGATGTCGCCGTTTTTCGTGTCTGCAGCCAGATTTATTATGTTCTTTAACCATTTCCTTTTTATATATGTAACTTTTAAGGAAGCAGCACGATGCTGAAAACGGCAGTTAATTTTTAAAAAAAACATCAACATTTGTTTTATTTATGCAATTTGGCGTTAATTTTGAATATTAATTACTTGTACATGCCTCTGAGAATCACATCAATGTGATCAACAGATGAGTCTTTTGTTAATACAAAAATATAGTTTCTGTAGTATTTTATTATGTTTAATAGATATGTAATTTTTCTTTCATTATAATTATGCAAATTAGCAGCCATTAGCAATTTCAATTAGTTCTGTGTCGATCTGAAAATTCCAGAAATGTGATCATCTTAAGCGTCTTGTCTTCACGAACACAAAAATGTATAGTTTGTGTGTTGTATTATTGAAAATAGCAGATAATTCAGAAATTGTCAGCTCAGTTAAATTTTTGTGGTCTAGTTTTATTTATATTGTCCTATATGTTTCCTGTAAATTATTTTGATGTCAATTTAATTCGAACAAAATTCATAACTTTTTTCAGGGTACAGACATGGCTGATGTATCGTTGAATTATAATTTTCAAGTGATATCTAGCTATAGTATTTTTACTGATGTAGCATTATTTTAAAAATTGTGTCAAAGTACCTACCGAAAAAACCAGTGACAACATCATCAGAAGTTAACTTACCTTGCACAAAAGACACACGTTTGAATAGGAACGACTATAAGAACACTACGCTTGAATGTGAACGACCATAAGAACACTACGCTTGAATGCGAGCGACTAAAACAACGCTAACCATCAGGTTCTATAAATATATATTATATGAATGATGTCATGACGTCAGGATGCACAAAACAAGAACACGTAATTGACTGGACAGATTTCCCCGATACTAAAACGTAATTGTTATGTGTACTTACTTGAATGTTCGAAACCAGAATACGTCATTTTAGGGAAACAAACTTTACATCATGGCTAAATTTATAATTGATAAAAAGTATGAACTAAGATGAGGCATTGTTTAATATTCTGTGTAGTAGCTATTACAGTTATGTGAGGTTACTGTTTGAGGAAGTCGCCGCCGTTTCTGCTGCTGTAGAAGTAGTAGTTGTTGTATTACTAGTAAAGTAGTAGTAGTAGTAGTAGTAGTAGTAGTAGTAGTAGAAATAATACTAGAAGTGGGATTAGGAACAACATTAGATGTAGTATTAGGATTTTTTTGCTAAATTCTATCTCCATGATTACGAACAATATAGCTTATATATCCTTTTCTGCAATATGAAAGTTTATCCAGAGCTTTAACTTTAATATATACCCAAAAGATTCCCAACTCTCAGCGATACGCAATGATTTGGGAGGAAGCGTTCTGCTCAGAGGAGATGTCGTATATAATATTTGATAATAGTTGCAGAAATGGTAGCTGTGGGAAAACCAACATTTTCGTATGGGAGTAATATTTCAGCAGCACAATTATATATTTTAGTAGTAACACGGATAGTAATCACAATAGTTATTGTAGTATTAATAGTACACGCAGTATTTGTAACAGTAGCGGTAGTAAGAGTATATATATATATATATAGTAGCAGTAATTAAGGTAATATAGAAGCGCTGTTAGTGTCGGAAACAATCATAGTAGATGCAGTGATCACTACAGACATTCTATAATTATCAGAATAATCAGCAGTAATAGCATTAGTAGTCGCAGTTACAGCAGTATTATTATTATTATTAATATTACTATTCACTGTCTTGCAGTGTTACTCTGTTGCTAGGGAAAGTATTAGCACCCGATTATTGTTGCTTGTCCATCACATGGGATCATGACCACATATTTCACCTCTGTAAGAAATTCAGTTATAAATTCAATTTTGTCAAGGATAGTTGTTACCTGGACATATCGTTTAGCCATCTGATGCTCATCGTCTTTCTCAGACAAGATGTGTAAAAGTGATTGAGCTGTCTCACGTGTCGTCTATGTTCGACAAGCGTAGAAAAGCAATGGAAGTGCCACGCTCTGTAAATCTTCAGCTTTGTAGGCTAATGCCATTTATGCGCTACGCCAAGGTCGTGCCTTAGATTTTCTCAGTATATTGTAAATCTTTGAAAGGCTGCCCCTTAACTGTTTTTTTTTCGAAATGCTGCCCCGGACAATGTATTTTGATTGGTGTGGCCTGATGCGATCGCTTCTCTGCATCATAGCACGGCACTGCCCATGTGCTACACATTTGTATAAAGTCTACAGAAAATGCTCCTTGTTTTGGACATCCAGGTACACACTCCATCATTAATGGTGACATTTAGTATTACCGAGTTTATTAATTTAGTTACAACTTTCAGTGCCACACCATTTGACCTTTATTCAGGGTTCGTGATTGGTTTATTCAGGTTATGGCAAGAACATGACTTATGTTTACTCCGTATTGATAGTAAGCCCAAAATTGCTACCGACTGCTATTAAACAACGGCAACACGTTCATGTGTTCATGTGGACAAACACATCAAGCAGCAGAGCATATTCTTCAGGAATATGAAATGCTGAGACAAATACACTGGCTAAGAGAAACATCAATGAAAGAAAATCTTTACGGACCTCTCTTTGAGTTACACAACGCAGTCAATTTTATAAAAGAAACAAAACTTTAGATATAAGCATGTTCCAGGCAAATGAAAGAAGAAGGTACAGACTGTGGAGAATAGTTATGTGATGAATATTTAGATCAACAACAGAGTTTGCATTTTGAACACAGTTATCGCCAAATAGGAGATCCCTGATAATTTGTGGCTTGATTTTGGTTTTCCATCAATGCGATAACTATGTCAACTACTCACACCACAAATACTGGCATCGATTCCACTTGGATGGACTTTGTTTTCTGCTTGGATATTCTACCGTATGGGCTTGAATAGCTGAATTGGCTAAAGTGTTTTATCTACGAACATCTACCACCTGACTGTCTGTTAGCCAAGTATGTTCAGTATGCATCTTTCATACCTGTATACACACTGTAGTCTACTAGTTGGCATGTACGCCATCCGCTGACTAGCTGTGGATGGTGTATGCATTCCAGCTGATTAGCGGGGCCCGTTGCCTCCTTGTGTCAGCGGGATTGCCACGTCATGCAAAACGTGTGTTTCCACTGCGGTGCCACTGGTGGGCAGTACAAAAAATCGACCATCTAGGTAGATTGCAGATGGGTCTGAATGGTTGTCTCAGGTAGGTAGGCATACTATATCTCTGTCATTTCCTACATCAATCTCATCCTGGCAATCTTTCCCAATGTCAATCTGTGATTCAAGTCGTATCTTTGCATCACATTCTCAATGTCAGTCTGTGTTTTCATTCTTGTCTTCACATCACATTCCAAAATAATGATGTCTAACAATTTCATAGTATTTTTTCTAAAGTGTTTTTTTTTAAATTTTTTACAGAATCTCTGTGTCGTTTAAGTTAAGCTATTTGCATTGTAATCATTAGACCATGTGATCGATATAATGTACTGGGCAGCTTAGTACCTTGCCATACTGGTGCTGTCAATTACATAAACGACTGTCGGCACCAAGGAGAATCTGTAGATCCATGATCTTCTACAACAACAGTGAAGAGAGATTGTAGTGTGGATTATCTGTGAGTTGTGTGAAGGAGTTCTATTTTGGCTTCTCATTACACATTTCCTACAATACTAGATAACATATTGTATATAAACGCTGATGTCGTAGTTGTTCTTCTTTCTCCAGCCGAAGTCAGACGCTAATATGAATTCCATCAATGAGCTGTACTATAGTTACCAACACCGAGACAGGACCGTAGAGTTTATCCGCTAGGGATGTTTCAGATGTTCATAGTTTTCTTCTTGTGTTGTGGTATAGTGGGAAGTTATGCAAAATATGTTCTGTGGTTTCTGGAGATGGTCAACAGGGGAACATTTGGGTGTCGTCATCTCAACACTTCCTTCATTTGAATTGTTTAAATCTACTGTGACTTGTTCTCAATCTAAAATGGACTGATTGCTTCTTTCTTCCAAGCCTGTGTATGGCATCGTATATTTAACTGCAGAAGTTCCATTCCATGTTTATAAATCTTTCGATGATTGTCTTTTTTCTGGAAATGATACTTACTATTCCATCTCTTGATGTTGGTAGTTACTTCCATTTTTTGTGCAAGCTAATATATTTCTCCGTAGTTGTGCTATTAACGAAGTGTTCCTTATTGTTTCATGAATACACTCAAATACATTTAAGTACAGAATAATGTAGCGTTTCGGTGAATTATGATATTTAAGATATAAAATGGAACGTCAAGACACTTCTGAAGTTAATTGTTTAGGCACGTTATTAAAATTCAACATATAATAATTGTATACATTTTTAAGTGGTACTTCAATGTGTAGTTTTAAGATTTACCGATACTTTAAACTAACGAAATTCATTTGCTTTACAAGGGGTCTAAATGAATATACATGTAAGTTTAGACTATACAGAGAAATTAAACTCGAACATCTACACAATTTAAGTTTAGACTATACAGAGAAATTAAACTCGAACATCTACACAATTTAAGTTTAGACTATACAGAGAAATTAAACTCGAACATCTACACAATTACTCATCGTTAATTATATTTAATCAGAGCTTTCACGTAAATAATGAAACTATTTTGAGGATTAAAACCTTGCTCCATCTCTTCGGAAAATGGAGCATGAGATTTTGTACACAAAATAATCCAAACATAAAAGTTTTGTAGTGATTGTGAACCGTATGTGTGACGAATCGCTAAAACTAACAATATGTGTGACGAATCGTTAGAACTAACCGTATGTGTGACGAATCACTTAAAAACTGATGTTTGTGTTTAAATCTCCAACATTATTGTCCCCATGGATTAGCATCTGTTGTATGGTCTATTGCGGTTGTTCTTAACGTGCTGTTATAACCCCGGAAATCACGAAGAAAACAATATGGTATTGTGGGCGATATAGCTTTCTATACTGTGAGCCATTTATCTGTCTATAAAAATTACTATTCGGTATATATTTAATCAGATTTATAATAGAAAGGTCTGAAGAAAATTAACAAGCATTTGTGTGTTTCTTGTAGATCTATGGATGGCCACCAAGCAAAATTGTTTCGAAAGTGTGACGCTTGGGTGGGGGCCGGGAGAGGATGAGGACCACTGGTCTATTATATTGATTTCTGCGTAAGCTAAAATGTTAAATGTCTAAACAGTCAACTACACATTCCTGAACTCTGGTGATTTATTAGTGCTGTTTTGTACACCTGTCTCACATCTTGACTGTACAGATTGCATGTAAACCTGTCTCACAGCTTGATTGTAAACCTGCCAAAGAGCTTCATTGTAAACCTGCCTCACAGATTGATTGTACACCTACTTCAAAGCTTGATTGTACACCTGCCTCACATCTTGATTGAATTTTGCCTCGCAACTTGAGTCAGCACCATTCCGTCTTCGACCACACCGCATCCCTAAAATGATGCGGTTTTCAACGTATATATTCTCAAACTACTATGAATATGGACCGCGTATATCCTTTAAAACATCCTTTACTATACTATTGATTGAAATTTCCCTATGTCAACATTTGATAAATTAAATCAGGAAGCAGTGTACGGACTTGTTACGTATAGTCAGTTACGATATAGGGCCTACACCAAAAGTCTATTGGACTTGCTAGTCATTTAAAAACGCACTATTAACTTTATTATTTTATTATTTATTGTTATTATTATTATGGTTGAGGTTTTGGTCATCGTCGATCACGACGGACGAACATCATCATCATCATCATCTACGCATATTTCATTAATTACATATTTTTTTAATAAATGATTCGTCTTATATCTAAATAGGTTTTGATTCTTTAATGCATGTTACCGAACAAGTATCGATTAACAGTTTTGATGTTGTGTCTTGGTTGACTCAAAAACTTAACTGTTCATTATTCACGAACCTAACAGCGCAATAATTTAAATGCGATACAGCGAAAATTATTATTTCTATTTTTATATGAATGTAATTATAAATATTACGGCGGAAAGCTAGATCAATCTTTTTTGTTCATAAATAATTTGTAATTTGCACTGAGACGATTTACAGACATTACAAAACTGTCCTACTTTTATTGTAAGGTATATCTCCCATGCTGACACGTAGTGTTTTATAAACAGCGTCACATCTAAAAATAGAATTACACTTCGCAGGATATTAGTCGAGTTACCGAAACTAGCCGAAGTATATTTCCCGATGATGTTATGTTAAATTCACTCTTATGCAAGACTATCGTATATTCCCCAATAACCATATATCATATCATTCAAATGTACTTGTTTCCACTCATATCTTACTGGAAATATATCTGATTTCTTTAAGTGCATAGGTGCAGCTGAACTAACTGCATCTAAAAGCTATTTCTGTTGTATTTTTGTTATAGGTCTATCTGATAGGCCTATCTACCTATGAATTCTTATTTCTCCCATGTTCTGTCGCTGTAAGCTTTACGTATATTTTACATATGATTGGATTGTATTCAGAGTTGTTATAGCATTCTTTATTATATGTCTAAATATATTGTTGGTCATAATAACATATATCTGCTTTACATTTCCTTAAACCTTGATTTTCCTATCGCACATTTTGCAATTTTCTTTACATCAAGATCGTCAAAGTTCACAGAAAGCAGTTTCTGACACACAGAAGTAACAAAAAAGATCTAAATATAAATGCAGAACATTATAATTCATACTGGAGACTCCTGTTAGAAATAAATATCGATGACCTCCACCAACGCGGACACTATTCGATTGAAACTCCGGCAAGCACTGCCATAGTCAGTTGATCTTCTATGCAACGAGAATACCAGACCTATTCTCAACTTCCTTTGTCACTTTAGGGTTGTCCATAAATTATGTCAACAAATATGGGGAAGGGAGTGAGAATCTGAACAAATGTTTGCAAATCCTTGACAGGTCCATGAAACTTTGACTTATATACTACAATGTCTACATGAATTATATGGCGACGATGTCTACATATTGTTGCGTTTAGCGTTTTACATTGTGGAGAGTGGTGCGCATTCTGGCCCAGTATCGCTGACTTCAGCGCCTCATTAGTGGGAGAGTTAGGGCATCAAAATCAGTGTGATTTTTTGGTCTGATTTTTCTTCCATAGCCTTTACGACTCCCGTTGTTAATTGAAAGATAACTGGTTTCTGTATGTTGTAACTCCCGTTGTAACAGCAAGACCGCAGTAGATGGTTTTTAGTTAGTTAGTTAGTTAGTTAGTCGTCAGATCATCATCACTGCAAACTGGACACGTCCATAGTTGCTCCAATCTCTCCTTGAGTGTATCCGCCATTACACTTCTGCTGACAGTACCGATCCTATGCTGGTTGACCATCATTCTTCTGCGCCCTCCAAAATGTTCATTTCTAGCATCACCGCATTTCAATCCCTGATCTTTAACCATAGTCATTGAAAAGGAATCATCATCCTTGGTATTTGATGGCATTTATTAGTCCCAGGATAACTGAGGAATCCAGATCGGGCTCATATAAAATCCAGTTGCAGTGAGAACAGGAATGGGGAAGATTTTGAGACCAGGGAAGACAATATAGTCTCTCACTTCGAAATATGTTGTTGAAAGAATCGAACTATATTATGGCCTGAATGGTCTCATGTTGACAACTGTCACGATCCAGTAATGAATGCTCTAACTGAAAACAAATGAAATCGTGCTCCTGTCATATCAAAATTGGTTTGTGTTTTTTTTGTTTCTTGACAGCTTCCACTCCAGTTGGTGGCACTAGTGTTAGCTATCAGGCTCAACTTGACCGGGCGAATCAGGTGATCAAAATTCATTGTGTATTGAATATTTGTGATTTGGTGTGTAGTACACATAAACAAGGGTATGAATGTTCAATGTCCATGACTCATCATCATTAAGTGGCGTCTCGGTAACCAAGGTTGGCTTCAACAGACCTCCGATATCCTCTGTTTCTTATCTTGGTGGTGCACTGCTAGACTGTAAACAGTCCATCTCGAGACGTTATTCTCCAACTTGTATCTCTGCTTCCCTCTTGTTCGCCTCTCCTCAACTTTATCCTCTAGTAAGGTCTTCAACAAGGTCTGTTAATATGTCGAAAATATTTTATTTGTTTGATTATTATTTCCTTTAATAATTCTGTCTTCATATGAAGTGAATGTTGGTTCGTATTTGTTGGGTTTCTTCTCTTTCCATGATGTTCTCCCTATTCTTGCATATATCCACATCTCAAAGACAGAAATTATCTCTTCTAGTTGTTTGTTTATTTGTGGCCGATAGAACCATCGCTAGCCACCACATAAAATGCAGATGGTATCAGTAACAGAGATTCATTATTTGATATGAATCCTGAACTTCAGCCGAAAGAAATGTTTAATGGCAACTGGCAATAAAAAGGGGCGGACACGCACAAATTATACCCCGCGGTCACCTAGGCTGACCAGTAAAATACAAAAGACAGTAGAGATCACCGGATTAGATTCAGACACTTTTAAGTACGTATCGGGATGGATAGTGTGCCTGTTATGTGAATGAACGCATAGATTGGTTGAAAGAGGAGAGTTGGTGGGAATCAGTTTTTAGTTAGTTAATCGGAAGTTGGAGTTTGGAAGTCGACCTGGACGGACGTGTCCAGGAAAGTTAGTTTGGCGGACCAAAAAAATGGTTCGATTAAGAGAATAGTTTTCATACTTGAGAGTCTGGACACTGAGTTGATGTCTGAATATGGGATATGCAATTTATGAAATTCATGTTATAAGTGGATGTTGTACCTGTCTGGACTTGGAACCAATGTGTAAGAAAGTTCGAGATATATGTAAAAGCTGAAGTTGCAACCTTGTTTCATATCTATGTATCACCTGGATATATGTGAGATAGCCACAACAGATATACTGTCATAACTGGTGACGTAACCACATAACCAGGTAGCAGGTAGCAGAGGTGGCACTGACACTACCATATATTGTCCATCTTTCTGAGCCACACATTAATATATAATAGATATCGTATTTTATAATTCTCTTTATTAAATTGTGTGTAATTTATTTATATGTTAATATTTTCCTCACGTTATTGAAAGTACTTATAGTCATTGCTATTCTCCTAGTTAACTTCTGTTTCACATCTGCCATCATTTGTGGTTATGTGCCCGAGATATTGGTAATGTTTTACTTGCTGTAGTCTGTGACTAGAAACATATAAAAACACTCATTAATTAATATGTTATTCCAGAGAGAGAGAGAGAGAGATAGTGAACATAAGAAACATTCATATCTTGAATAAATCACACAAATATAATACTAGCGGTTGACATTATCCTGTGAAGTTAGCACAATTTAGCAAAATAAATACATTTCGCCTCCGTTTGTCATAATTGTGATTACATTTGGGCCATGAACACATTCTGAAGAACTATCTTCAGTATGAACAATTGAGAGAGAGACGTGCTGGCTCAATGGCACAACCTTGCAAGCAAAGATATATGAAACCAAAGAACATTGGTTCACAGACAACGGTGGAATTCATCAATAAGACTTGTCTGACTTGTCAGGATGGCAGTGTTGAATAACATATAACTATGCCCTACCAAGATGACAGTGTTGAATAACATATAACTATGCCCTGCCAAGATGGCAGTGTTGAATAACATATAACTATGCCCTACCAGGATGGCAGTGTTGAATAACATATAACTATTCCCTACCAGGATGGCAGTGTTGAATAACATATGACTATATTGTGTCATTACTACGTGATCATGGTAGATGTAAAAATGAGGTAGATGGTAGATGCTAGTAAAACATTTTGCCCACATGTTCCTAATCAGGGATTGACCAGGGACTAATATCATAACCTATGACGTAGTTAACTTCATTAGTAGCTAACTTCATCATAACTTCATGACTAGCTATCTAGTTAGTGATTGACCAGGTACTAGTGAGGAATATCCACAAGATATATGGGTTAGAGTGTACACAGATGGGTCAGCACAGAATTATGTGAGGAATGGAGGTGCAGGTGTATATATATAATATCCACACAAGCCTAGAGATACAATCAGAACACCAACAGGAAAATTCTGCAATAATTATGATGCAGAAATCCAGGCAATTAGTGTGGCAGCTAAAAAAACTGCTGAACTCCAACTCTGGCCTACAGCCTGTGGTATTCCTGACAGATGCAAGGTCAGTGCTTCAAGCTCTCCAGTCTGGAAAACTAACAGACTTAAAAAAACTACTTAGCGAATTGTCTTACCAGTATAGGATAACCATGCAGTGGATACCCTATCACTGTGGAATACCAGGAAATGAAAAAGCAGACCAACTGGCTAAAGAAGGTGCTGCCGAAGACCAACCAGATATACCAATCACCTACCATCAGAAAAAACAGATGATAAAGTCAATAAGAAAGCCACAAACACCAACACAAGATGACTATCACATTATGAACAGACCAGAACAAATTATAATTCTACGTCTCAGAACAGGACACAACCGACTCCACAGTCACATGTATACAAAGTTCAAGATTGGCAACACGGCCATGTGTACATGTGGACAGGCAGCACAGAGTGCCAAACATATACTTCAAGAGTGTTCTGAGCATGAAACGCTGAGGCAGACATATTGGCCAGAGGAAACAACACTGGAATCAAAGCTCTATGGGACACTGTATGAACTACAAAAGACAGTGAGTTTTATTAAGGAGACAGAATTACAGATATAGACATGTTTCAAGTGAACGAAAGAAGAAGAAGACGAAGTGATTGACCAGGTACTAGTACCAGCGCCTATGACGTAGCGACTAGCTATCTAGTTACTGATTGATCAGGTACTATATCATCACGTATGACGTAGCGACTAGCTATCTAGTTACTGATTGATCAGGTACTATATCATCACGTATGACGTAGCGACTAGCTATCTAGTTACTGATTGACCAGGTACTAGTACCAGCACCTATGACGTCGCGACTAACTATCTATTAAAGTTAGTGATTGACCAGGGACTAGTACAGATATCAGCACCTATGACATAGCGATCATTTCATTTCTTAGTATCTCTGGACTGTTGCACCTTACGTCTGAACCTTTAGTTTTTGTGCGCTGCTCCATATTGAATATCTTCATAAGATTGTTCTTAATGTGATACTTTCTTCTCTGAGCGTTTTCCAAGTTGTCAGTAGCAATGACAAACCATTCGTTTATTATTTGCATACATCTTTGTGTATCAACTTTGTTCTGTATTTTTATTTTCTAACACTTTTCTTCTATCTTTCTAACTACATTTTCTTTTATGATCATAACCTCTATGTCTCTGAGAAATACATTTTATCTCAATATGTGTAAAACAGACATTTGTAAAATAGAATTTTGAAAAAGAAAGAACACTGCGGGCAATCCACAAGCACAAGAAGTGGGAGGACAAATCCGAAAATTCTGCTACCCCGAACCTTAAGCACTCCTGCATGCACTGCAATAGAACTTTCCGTGCACGAATCGGACTAAACGGGCATCTACGAAATTCACAAACCAAATTAGACAATTTTTTTTTTCTCATTGCATTTATTGTTTTTCATGCCATGCTCATCTTCGCTTGCGAAGGAGGAACATCATCATCAAAACAAACATAATGAAACTTTGTAAATTATGCTGCCCGCGTTACAGTGAAGTATGTAAACTAATATGAAACAGAACGCAACCATCCTACGTCATTTTCGGGAAATCTTTGTTATTACTGTACTGTCGGTAGTTTCCACAACTTTTAGTGTTTTAGTACGTATGACGTGTTGTTCTATTTTTAGTCGTGATACGCAGTGGGGAAACACATCTGAATGTCTGACCTAGATATAGATAAACTAGGTAGGTATATTTTGTTCAGTAAATAACCTCTATTAGTTGCGTGTTTTTTACGAAAACCCGAATATATACATAATGCATGTAACAAAGACGTATTTCTTAAAATGATATAAAGTTTCATCACCGTTAATTATAAATGCCGTTTCAGCACTGAAGGTTGGCTGCAAATACATTCTAGACCAGTGTTTCCAAATCTCTTTTTTTTTAACCATGCTCAACCCAAGTCTTTCTAAAATTCTAATGCCCCCCCCCCAACCCAAGCAACATATACATATTTTTGTTATATTCAAAAAATGAATTATTCCCTAAATGAAGCATAATTAAAACTTGCTCATGACACAAGAATTAGGTTTTAGGAAGAAATCACTAGGAAAGTATTAAGAAGAAAAAAAAACAGTAAATAAATTAGCAAAACTTGCAATAGATAAATACCTAAAACTGAACTAAGATTATTTTTTTCTGAATTGCCCCCTTCAACAATCAAATTTCCCCCCCCCCTCCCCTTTTCCTTGTTCACAATGTGATCTATGTGAACGTGGCTCTTGACATACATGTCTCCTAGCTGAATTAATTTGGACCCCGTTCGTTACGTTTTTGACTATTGTTAGTCTTTTAATTGGTCGCTATTTACATACTCGGAGTAGCTTGCCAAAAGTAGCCAGGGACAATTAATAGATTTCACACAAATCGGAATCAGGTTTGCTACTATTCTCATTACTATTTAAAAATTATGTTGTTCTATGTTTACCATTGTGTTAATTATATTGTTCTATGTTCACCATCGTGTTAATTATATTGTTCTATGTTCACCATCGTGTTAATTATATTGTTCTATTTCATAAGATGAATTTTAACCCCCTCTTCCCCCACTATTTATTTATGATAAAATATTTGAAATATAGCACAATCCTCTTCCCCCTCAAAAACTCTCTCAAAATCAAGTGAAAGGTCTTTTCTTAATGGCATCACCATCCTTAGAGAAGTCCTCTCTTCCAAATATTCTCAGTATACCATATATGTGTTTCTTACTATTTTGGATATATCATATATCTGTTTCCTACTATTTTGGACATACCATATATATATATATATATATATATATATATATATATATATATATATATATATATATATATATATATATATATATATATATATATGTTTCCTACTGTTTTTGACACATTATATCTGTTTTTCCTAGTACTCGGCATACCATATATATGGTTCTTACTATTCTCGGCATACCAAATTCGGTTTTCCTACTATTCTCGGTATACCGTATCTGTATTTCCTACTATTCTCGGTATACCGTATCTGTATTTCCTACTATTCATGTCAGGCTGGGTGGCCAACATATTTATTCTTCTTATTTCGCTCTCTTGTGATGTGTTTATATCTGAAGTTTTGTCTCTTCTATAAATTTGACTGTTCTGCAACTCGTAGAGAGGTCCGAAGAGTTTATTGTTTTTCTTGTTTTCTGGATCAGTGTGTTTGCCTCAGCATTTCATATTTCTGACATTCCTGAAGAGAATTTTCTGCTTTGTGAGGTGTCTGTCCACACTGCTGTGTTATCAACCTTGATCAAGAGATGTGTTTCACAATAGCTTATATCAATACTGCAGTGCTTGAGAGATGTCTCTATGTAGTTTTGGATACATATTATCTGGTCTTCACTTGAGCCTATGCACAGCACACCATAGAGCAGTCTTTTTGGTAGACGCACGTCAGACACGTGAACGACCTCATTGGCCTATAGAAGTTGATATCTGGTTTAAAAAAAGTACGGTGTAACAACAGGTGATTGAGATTCATCGGGTCAGAAGCAACGACAATATCTGAGAGATACACAGCACGATACGTATGGGCTCCACAATTCGCATGACCAGGATACACATACTGCACCTGATTCGTACGCGGAATCCCTCCATATTCCAAAAATCACATTTTAAATGGCACATTAGGGGATCAGTATGGCTATATAAAAAATCAAAGAATTCCCTTGTCATCTTGTACCCAAAGAAAAAGACATCAATATTCGTTGACGACGTTTGTAAAACTGTCATTGCCGTGCTCCGACGTATTGACTGAGAAAGAAGTGTAACTTGCATTATGTCATCGAGAGAACAGCACAAGATGGACACACATTGTTAAGAAAACATTGAAGAAGTTTCAATCTCCTATAGATATTGACTTACACAATAGGCAATATAGTATTTGTATAATCCTAAGTTGGTATCGCTAGTTTTTTTTATGAAGAACATATTTAAAGATGTAATGGACAACAACGTGGTTCCCATAAAATGAAAACTTTTGACTACAGGACGAAACGATAACCGGTAGAGAAAAATACTTGAATGCATGGTGCAAGCCATCGATGCTATGGCAGATCCAAGGATATTGTAGACACAAGACATCAGATTACATAAAAAATTGACGCTTGTAGAGGCAGGGAAACTGACACAGACATTCAGTTTTCTAGAGAGGCTATGACGACGGCTACATTATTTTATGGATATGCTACCTGACCGCTCATGTGGAAACTGGAGCATTGATTCTAGTTCAGGGTGCAACGGATAGGGCCACTATCTTCTATTCAGGCATGTCGTAGGAGGTCATTAAGAAAGGTTGGGGGATATGCTAACAAATTGTCACTTGTAAAAAACATCAGTCCCTTCTTCTTCTTTCGTTCACTTGAAACATGTCTATATCTGTAATTCTGTCTCCTTAATAAAACTCACTGTCTTGTGTAGCTCATACAGTGTCCCATAGAGCTGTGATTCCAGTGTTGTTTCCTCTGGCCAATATGTCTGCCTCAGCGTTCCACATCAGTCCCTGCATGTCTTGTCTTGATTTATTTTTGTCTTCTGTCACATTGTCGCCTTAGATGGCGAAGAGGTGAAGGCTAACGGACATTTCATCTTTCCCTTTGCACCTTTTATGAAAGATTCCTAGGTTGTGGGGAATGCTGTGTGTGTAATCACTGCATAATGGTGTGACAGAAGAATGACAAGCCAGGTGACCCTAAGATGTTTGCTGCGCTCCTGGCTGGACGTGGTGACCGTGGGTTACTGCTGCACTGGAATCACTTCCTTTGGTAATTAAACATGAATCCATAAACCCCTCTAATACAACCATGTCTTTTAGTTTTAGACCCAAAAAAAACGTATACAAGGTTGGGTGTCACTTAGGTTGTAAAATTGAGAATGCGGACTTGTGCTTTTCTCAGACAGGCTATGGGCTGTCAAGAACTACCAGCTCACAGCTAGGGGATTATTTAATTATCATCACCATTATCATGCTGCTAGATGATGTCAAACATTAGCTGTTTTGCCATAATTTTACTCAGATACTCGCGTATTTACAAGAGAGCAGCATGCTTTTCGACCAAGATTAACACTTAGTAAACGTCGATCAGTAGTTGAAGCAATAATCCCTAAATAATACTGGGAAAGAATGTGTATAGAAAACCCTATCTTGCCTGCAGTAGCTTGGAGCAGTGCGTAGATACAAACCTGCTTTCCAGGTTGACTCGCCCTGTGGGTAGAAATCCCTAGATTTCCCATCATAATTGGATAAAAGAGTGTGATCAGATGGACCACTAGCTCAGTAGTCAGCAGACAATCATTCCAAAAAACGTAAATGACTTGATCATTTCACCACCGCGGACAACCCTTGTTATTTCAACCCAACTACGGCATAGTAATGTCACTCGTTAAGAAGATGACACACACCAAAGGCACAAACGGAATTCAAAGAGTTAATGAACAGACGTGACGTACAGACTGAACTTAATATAGTCGTGCTGGCAGACACAGAGATGGATCGATAGATTTTCCGATAAACATACACACACGATGACATATATTGTAGATGAACGAAAGGTTATGAATAGACAGACACACTTGTTAGATACGCAGACAGAAACATAGACAGACAGACAGAGAGACAGATAGATAGATAGATAGATAGATAGACAGACAGACAGACAGACAGACAGACAGACAGACGGACGGACGGACGGACAGACAGACGGACAGACAGACAGACAGACAGACAGACAGACAGACAGACAGACAGACAGACAGACAGATAGATAGATAGATAGATAGATAGATAGATAGATAGATAGATAGATAGATAGATAGATAGATAGATAGATAGATAGATAGATAGATAGATAGATAGATAGATAGATAGATAGGTGCATGGATGTATACATAGTTATCGATGAATAGATAGATAAAGTTGCATGATATTTATTCCTGGAACAGAATATTTTAATGACTGGAAATAAATACACGTAATAGTTTCGGTGAAAATTGGGAATGCTTTCTAACACGTAAAAGATTACGTGTTTAAGTGACCTCATTAGATGGTACACGTCATAACGAGGACTATATAAATGATGGACTTGAGTCGGCTTGCATTGAGTAGTTTTTCTGCTTTCACTACAATTACCATAGTTAGCGCTTTCACACCTACGAGTGAAGTCACACAAGGTAAGTTCAAAACCTAGTCATAAAGTCGTCTTAACAATTGAAGTTAATAATTCACTAGATTGACTAGTTATATATAGGAAACTCTAATAACACTGATATTAGATGCATGAACGACAGACAGATTAACATAAATACACATAACATAAGAAGAAATACAAACTTTAAAAGGTAAACGTTATTTTCTGTCCAGCTTGTTACACAGTTACTGAAAACGTTATTTTCTGTCCAGTTTGTAACACAGTTACTGTAAACGTTTTTTTCTGTCCAGCTTGTTACACAGTTACCGTAAACGCTTATACTTTGTAGATTTTTTAAATGTAACTTTTACTCAGTGATGTAAATAGGCAAGGGTGACACCAAAAGCAATATTAAGAGTCACAATAAATCAAATGAAGTTAATGTAAAAAGAAAAGGGCGAAGAGGTTGGAGCCTGGCCAGGGTTCCGAAATTCAAAGTCTTCGCATCTTCTACCTACAGCTGTAACCTGTTCTCAATATTTCTACCAACAGTAGTAACTGCCAAGATAAACAAAAATAGGCAGAAATATAATCAAAATAAGACATAAAACAACCTAACAACGAGATACAGAGACAGGCGACGTTTCTACTAATAGGCCTTCATCAGGACAAACCAAAGACCACAGTACAATGAATCTTACATAGAGACAAACATGGTTATGATAGGGAGGAAGGAAACAGAGAGATAAGTGAATAAATTGCAGATTCGCAAAGATGGAGAATGAAAGGGAAGAAGAGTGTATAGGGAGAAGATAGTGGTAAGTAGGAGATAAAAGTGTACAGAGGAAAGTAAGAAGTGAAAATAGATAAGATGTAATAGCAAGTAAAATAAGATAAATTAGAATAAATAAATTAAATCACATTAGAATATTTACCTCAAAAGTGGTAACAGGCAATGAGTATAACCTATATACAAGCGTAATGTAAGAAAAGAACAAAAGAAGATGGTACGAGAGATCAGATGAGAGAGGGAGAGAAAGAGGCCAATATGGCAAGAACAGACTAGAGAGAAGAAGAGACCACATAGCTCGTATGACCAAACAACGTTGAGAAACTATAGAGCAGATTAGAGAGACGAGTAATAGGAACAGACAATAGTGGAAAGAAAATGTAGTGATGATATATGAAGGTGAAGATAGTCAAATATTAGTAATAATAAATAACTTAGCTTCAGATACGTGTTGTTTCACTGATCATGCTTAGAACGAATAGCCCAACATCGGGGGCTGAAAGTCGGAAGTAGACAGTAGGGAATAGACAAGGCTATTGTGTTGATTACCATGACTGGCTCGCCAGGTAAGAAAATACAGACATAGTGCAATACCACGCAATGAAAAAGAGGCAGAAGGGAAGAACAACACCCGTAGGAAATAAGAGGAAATAAATACAAAGGAAGGGAGAAGAGAAAATTAGAAAATGCGCGACAGACCAGAACCAAATCGTAAGTCAGGGACGTAGAGGCGAAAACCAGGAGAGGGGGGTTTGTTGAAATACATGACTCAACCAGATGGCCATAGAGACAAATAGGCAATAGATAAGGGAAGCAAGAGAGTAATAAAACGAGGGCAAAATAACAGGTGATGAACAGGAAGAGAAAGTGGTAGATAGACGTGGACCCTGGAGAGGAGATACGTAACGCGAAGAAGGAATGTGGAAGTGGAAGGGCCCAAAGGACTCAGGGAGGGCACAGCGGGGGAGGGTGGGGGGCTATCCCGGGAAAGCGCTACGGGTGAAGGTATCTGGCTGAAATAAAGAGACGTAGGAAGAATGTGCCGAAGAAAAGGGCACCAAAGTAGGTAGGTAATGAAGAGAAAAGAAGAGCATCGAGGAAGGGGGCATACACAGAACTACAGCCAAAGCATGTGAGGAGGTGCGTCGTGAAATATTCAGTAATCATATTTTTGTCACTGAAAACCATAATAGGTGTAATAAAGGGTTGCCACACACACTGCCGATTAATTTGACCAGGCGCATTGACGATTTTCACTGACTTGACCTTACAAAGAACATATAAAATTGAATTTTCACTTTTAGTACTTAAACATCACTGTCTTAGAATGTTCTAAACCACATATCTGATTATTTCCTTCTACGTTGCATTGCTTTGAAACACTGAATTTCAATCTTCTTACACGTTACAAGCTTTTATAAGGTTCTCTTTCTTCAAGAAATGAATGCACCACTGCGGAATAACCACATGACGAACACAGCTCACTAAATGAATTGCTATGTGAAGATGAGCAAAGTTTAATATAAGAATCTGAAAATTAATTAGTGACACGCACACACCTGCTCAATAAAACATGCAAACAGTACAACAGGAAACTAATTTTTTTTTAAAAAGAGGCTATGAGGTTAAGCAGAATACCAGGCTAGTTAATTGTGGCAATGGTACACAACTAATCCAGGTCTGAGAGTTCAAATACTTAGGAAGTGTCTTTGCAGATGATCTAAAACTCGATAGAGAGATTGTCACAAAGTCAATGATGTGGCTAACCAGCTGTCGCTAATACTCAAACTCCCTACTCAAACTCCCTACTCAATCTCCCTACTACTCAAGCATGGCTACAAAGCTACAACAGATAAGACGCACTTTTATCCCAAATCTGTGTTACGAATGTCAAATATGGCCCTTGACAAAGACATTAGCACAATATCACATTATGTGAAGTGAGATGTCTGAGAAAAGCTATAAATGTCACAAGAAGAGATCGACTAAGAAATGAAGATATTAGGAAAGAAATAACGACCACCACAAGTCAAGACTACACCGAGAGACGTCAAACCAAGTGGCTTAGCCAGATGATGAACATAGAAACAATGCTACCAGCCCAGCATACATACAAAAGCAGAAGATCGAGCAACAAGACACCAGGAAGACCAAGAACTAGATTGATAGGTGGAGACAAAGAAGCCTTAAAGAGACACAGGCTTACCATAGGCAATGTGGCCCAAATTGCAAAGAAAGACAACTCCAAATTCCCTGCACTGTGCTTATCGGCACAAGTAGAAATGCTAATAGATAGAGAGACAAACGGATGACCCACGCAAGCACACACATTTGCACCCAACCTGGTGCTCGTGCAATATGAGTGCTCGCAAGCACATATCTACGCCATTGGACCAGTCAATTGATTGCTTGGATGATCTTGCAAATATTCGCAAATATCAAAAAGAGTTCGTCGATGTGCACGATTCAATATGCCTGTGAACTTTGTCATCATTTTGATAAGGACATAGGTAGGCATAATTTAAGGTTTCTCGTAAATTTTAGGAGAATGCTGGCAATAGTTTTCGAGAAAATTGCATTAGACTGAAGCATGGCCAGTGTCCAATATAAAGATCTGTCCACAGAAAATGTAACTATGACCTGAAAGGCCAATTTTGATTATTTCCGTGCTTTACGTTGTTCGTACTTGTTGGAATGCGACTCCACGTATATAAATAGGTACAAACGAAAAAACATGACAGCATTAAAAACATAGTGAATGGCTTCCTAATTACTTATGAACAGATGCCGTTTATACTGCCAATAGTCAGACTGAAGTCACGAATTTCACAGCTAAGAAGGAAAGCACTGGTCACCAGGTCAGATGTAGAGGGTAGTTGTACATGGTTTTTGAGTTGATCAATTTTGGAATGTTGTGGGTGCTTGGCAAAACATACAAGCAACGAAAGGTGTTGCCTATGATCGTGTTGACTCACAGACATCTAACCAATACATGTTTAGATAATGTCTATCTAGAAAGCCGTGCATATACTTCGGTGAACCACAACCTCATTTATGTTAAATAGTATTAAGGCAGCGATATAGCCAAATATAGACAATAGATTAAGTGGTTTTCACACGCTTCCAGACTACCATTAGACAGTGCCCCTCAAAAAAGCATTACTATACAGCTATGATGTATACAAAGCCAGGGGAAAACCATGAAAAAGATGGATTACAGAAATAGAGGAATCAGCGAAAACAAAAATATACATATATATAAGGTGAACAAAATAGCGAGTTGATTTTCAGAGAACTCTTGTATCCCTGACGATGCAAGGCATAAAGGGGTATAAAGCAAAAAGAAAGAAAAAAGATAGCCAAATTGAACTTACATCCACAACACATCACCATAAGCATTACTTGTTATTTAATTTTTCGAAAAATTTATAAAATCAATGCTTTACTTCGTGCTGTGACAACAGTTACGACACAACGGACTTGTATCACATCCTATAAACATCTGCACACACCTCTAAGAACGAAAGTTGTAATGATGAAAGAAGTAACCTTACTCTGCGATGCATATTTTCTGATGAAATTGTATTGATTACAACTTTAGTTTCTTATTTTTTTTTATTGGTCACCTTTCCAGATATAAATGGATATCACAAATCTGTGCATTCAGTATTACAAAGATAAGAGTACTGATCAGAATCGAGGTTAGTGAGATTTTTAAAGACAATAATTATTAGCTAGTCTATCAGAAAGAATAATACAACAGTTGTTCTCTATAATAAGCAATCGATACCTGTTGCTGAGGCCCGAAAGTGGAGCACAGAATAGGAACACTGTTTACCTTCCATGCATGTCGGAAGAGGTGACAGGAGGTTTTGCCCAGAGGCACTGGATGATTCATTCACGAACAGGATACAGTGTAGACCTGTCGACTGATGACATTGAAGGCTGATTTTGATTATTGCCGTTTCATTGGTCAGCATTCGCTATTTTTGGCGGGCTACTCCAATTATATGAATAGTGACCAACGAATACCTAGGCAATAATCAATATCGTAACGAATGAAGCCATGCTTACTTTCTGCAGTTAGTAAGCATGGCTACATTCTATACTGCCGACGGTCGCAACTCATCCCATAAAGGAAAAGATAACCCAGAAGCGGTTCTGAAGCGGGATGTAAAAAATGAATGCGCAAGAAGATCTAGTTGTATTAGGTATGTCGATTATCCTCCTCCCACGTCAGACATGTCCATGGGTACTTAAGTAAATTCTCCTTCAGTAAATTTCTCATGGTAAAACAGCTGATGATTCTGGTTCTATGTTGGTTAAATACTATTTATGAAATCTTTGTTAGATGTTCTCTACGGGCCATGCCTGGACTCACTCCCAAATCGAGAATGCTCCATATTGACAAGAAATAAAAGTTCCGGTGTCGTGTAACAACCCAATACGGGAAATGAGCCAGCAACCGTGTCACATTTCAAGGTTGTTTTATTGACTTATTTTGGTAACAAGTATACCTATTTCTGTTCATTTCAATATTGACTCATGCTCATGTATTTCAAAATCATCTAATTGTGAGGACTCGCGAAGATCACTGAGTGTGTTCAATACCGTCTGTCTGTTAAAATGTGTACCAGTCATTCACCATCTACTCGTAAAATTAATTTAAATTTTATTCTATAAATAAATATAAGCCACTTGTTTTACCAGACATGCACCTGCCATGACAACTATCAAGTAATTCCAGTTTGTATTTATCTGTAGATATTACTGCTGAGAACATCAATCTGAGCAGAGTAAAACTGAAAGCCAAAAATATTGAATGGACAAACATTGCAAATACATCTGGCAGCCAACAATGGCCACGAAAGGTAATATTCTTGCTACTTTTACGTTATCTTGAAACTGGTCACATAATCAACATTGAATGTGTATCCTTACAATTGATAACTGAATGTCACTAATAAAATAAAACATCCAAAATTTAAAGTTAACTCTTCAACAACAGGTAGACATCGTTCCCGAAGGAAGTGCTGCTGGAGGAACATCTAGCACAAAACCGTTTGGACAAGTTCGCACTTCAATGAACAGTGAGATTGGCGTCCATGTAAATCTTCATAGAGGAGCCTTCAAAGGTAAGTGGTAGTTTTTTTTCTTGTGTTTGAAAGTTGAGTGTGGTCTAGATCAGTGTCAGTTGCAGTGTGCACTAGTGTATGATGTTCAGATCTAGGTGGATTCATTTTTCTAGACTTAACACTGAATTATAAATGCTTTTACAATATTGATTTACACAGATGGGTCGGTATTCCATCACATGATTTACACAGATGCGTCGGTATTCCATCACATGATTTACACAGATGGGTCGGTATTCCGTCACATGATTTACACAGATGGGTCGGTATTCCATCACATGATTTACACAGATGGGTCGATATTTCATCACATGATTTACACAGATGAGTCGATATTTCATCACATGATTTACACAGATGGGACGGTATTCCGTCACATGATTTACACAGATGGGTCGGTATTCCATCACAAATGGTGAGCACGAGTCTCTACTACCAGATCATGTGGAAGAATAGTTAACGAAACCACTTGGGTCTTCGATGCAAAGTAGTCTAACAATGGATGTGTTTACCATAAATAAGTCACTAAACTGACATGAATCTCAAGCCTGTTATCTTGCATTCATACAGAGTGGTCAATGAGTATTATGCAGATGGTTAAAGTAGGCGAAGGCGATGGGTGTTGTCATTGGGCTAAGAATTGGGTCTCACTGCGCAAAGTCACTTTCATCTTTGTCCAGACTCTCATGTGTGGAAGGAAACTAGCGAGCCACATATTAGCTTGTTCTACTTCTATAACATTAGGTAGGAGTAGTCACATTCACTGATCTACTAGAGTATGCACGGTCGAAGGATTTTGAGGTCAATGAGCATTAGTCGGTACAGTATAAATAATGTGGGAATGAGGATAGGTGTAACACGGAGAGACCATCTCACACAAATTTCTAAAAGAACAGCCGCTACACCCTGAATTGATATGTCCAGTGTGCGCAGGCGATAATCAACATATATAAACATAAAGTGTTCTTACTATATAACACTTACAGATGTAGATCAAATATCTGCAAAGGACAAAACACTAACTGTACCATGTGTGCATTATTTACATCAGAAAGAAACAGAGACAATCTACATTTTGTGGACACTTCATGAGAAAAATAAAGATGGTGTACATTGTGACAACAGGCAAGTTGAAGAAGCAGAGGGAAGTAGAAAACTAAGAAAGAAGATGCTAAACAACCTGGCGCTGTGGCATGGGGGAACATCGGTATCGAAAATGATTGACATCAAAATAAGGTCTTCCGAAAGACATGATAATCAATGCCACATTGTATGGAGTATAAGATGAAACGATTTTACATGCGTCACATTTTGCAAAATCCTTTATAAGAGTGTTTACAAAGTCGCTGTTCATTCATTTCGATTGCTGGTAATAGTACATTACATGAATTGTGGGTGTCGTTGTAGATCCGTGTGGTCATTAACGATACAGCATTCATGAACAAACACTACTGCTCATGTCAATCACGTAATTGGTAAAGTGACAGTTATGTCTCTGTCAGAATAACAGTTAATTCTGCAGCTAAGATAAATCTGCTGATCTACGCTGTACACTTGACCATGGAAATACAGAACATGACATGATGGCGTATTGCATATATTTCGTTTCAAATTCAATGCTTGGCAGCTTTATTGACACTATATAATTTCAGTATTATTTTCTTTCATTTACACTTTTTAAAAGTAGGAGTAAAACATTTCTTTTTCAGGTCTAAACAGAAAGATGAAACTGAAGCTAGAAGATGATGTGGCAAACATTTTCGGTAACTTCTTAGAAATTGATCCAAGCAAAGAAAGCTCTGAAATAAACATTAGCGCGATGAAACTTGATGTATCCATAGAACAGGCAATAGGACCTGCTGGTGCCACAGCTCTGGTGACACCAAACGAGGAGAAATATGAAAGTATGTTCTAATACTAGCTTTCTTGTATTCCTTTTGCTGTTAATTCTTACTATATATGCTACATTTGCTATTACTATTGATAATGCAGTCAGCTACGTCGTCTGTTAATGTTAGTTACTTCTACCGGTAATGCTCATGAAGGTGCGCATTTTCGTGATTTTATTTTCAGTTCACCACTGCTCTTACTGTTACTATTACTGTTTGTGCTACTGTTATTGTTATTGCTTTCTTGATTAGAAAACTGGTCTCACAGAACGTGGGGCATTCCCATAAGTGCTCCGCCCTCTGTTCCAGCAGCCATTCGACTCGATGGTGTTTCTAGTCTAATGTCACCTAAACAGACGTCGACATCAGGGCACAGCTCTAGTGCTTGTGACAGGTTTCTTTGTTGTTCCGCCCACCCACGCCGTGCCCATAACTAGTTAAAGCATGTTTGTTTGTTTGTTGGTGGATTTGTCTGTCTAGAGTCAGACACGTCCCTTTCAACCATGGAATGGTTTTCCTTTAATTATATCGGGGCGTATATTGTGGCCCAATGGCCTGGGTTGTCCTGTTAGGTACTGGTGATTTGACCTGGGGTCTGGTCTGCGTGACCTTATAAGGACCAAAAAAAAACCAAATATTGGGGGATTGGGATGTAGTCCTAAAAGGGACTTGTTTGTTCTACTTCGTGTGTTTGGTGTTAGGCTCGTTGGTCTTGGTTCTCCTCCTAGAAATAGATGATTGTGGGTCTTTTGTTGGCATCCAAAGGTTTGGATGGTCGTGTAGACTCTGTGGAGGAATCCTTTTTTTTTCTTTTTTTTTAAATTCAATAAATGTAAATTTTAAATAGCGACTTCAATGCTTATATACATATATAGTATTTTTCCATTAAGCACTGGGTTCTTACACTCATAGTCATACATATATACATGCACCCATATACTTTACATATGAAAAAATACACATGCACCCATATACTTTACATATGAACAAATACACATGCACCCATATACCTTACATATGAAAAAAAATATACATGCACCCATATAATTTACATATCATTAATACCCATTCACCCAAATTCTTTACATATCATAAGTACACATTCACCCATATACTTTACATATCATAAGTACACATTCACCAATATTCATTACATATCATAAGTACAGATTCACCCATATACTTTACATATCATAAGTACACATTCACCCATATTCATTACATATCCTTAATACCCATTCACCCAAATACTTTACATATACATATCATAAATATCCATACACACTTGTGCTTTACATATCATATACTCGTGTATCCACATATTTTACATAACATAAATTTCCATGCACTCACATGTTTTACATACCCTTACATACTTATACAGTTGGGTACCTCGATAGTACGCATCTGCATATACTGTAACTGGTAGTATACTTCATTCTCACGATAATACCAATATTTTGGACCTTCCCCCTCCCTTGTCTAAATTATACTTGAGGTTTTTTTTGGTTTTATTCAGTCTGGTTGAGCTTTCTTCCCATTAGTGATTGTTATCTGATGGTGTAATTTTTTATGTTATGGTGTGGTATGAGAACTCCTCGCTCTTGCACTCTTGTTTTTATTAGATTATATATCTGAACTAGGTGGTTATATGTCGTCTGTATTATGAGTGTTTAGGAGTTTTATTCGTGTCCTGTCTGTTGTCTTATGGGTATCTTTATGCTGTCCTGTCTGGTTCTGGTCTTGTGGGTATGGATGTAGTGATTTGAGTGTGGTGGTGGATTTAAACTTATTTTGGCTTAGCACTGTTGTAAGGTTGTGTTTTGTTCATTGGATTGTGTATGTTTATTGATTGACTGGTCTGGTACTGTGAAACTCTGGTCGTGCACAATTTTTGGTAATTTGTGAGGGGTTGGGCTAGTTTTGCGTGAAATATGTTGTGCTGAAACTCAAACTAGTTCAAGCACAACGACGGCCTGTCGGAACAACATGGTAACTGTTATGGAAATGTCGCCACCTCCAACACCCGGTTAACACATCTTCACACTAGGCATACAATTGTTACATTTGTCCGATTATGTTTTGAGTTGTTTTCATTTCAGTATCCAAGTGTCGCATATTTTAAAAATGTAATGGTTATTATGTATGTTTAAATTCCTAATTTGCTTAATATTTAACAGAATTAACCTGGACAGTTTGTAAACAAAAATTAAAATTATGTCTTCTTGTTGAGTAACTCTTCTGTTTTATCATTCATTCAGGATATTTCAGGTGCACTGTTTGTTTGAGTGGAAGTGTCATTTACCGGGAGCCATCATCTGCACTAGATGTTAAAATTGCTACAGTCTTCCAACATTTAAAACCAGACCTTGCTGCTCTATCATTTGATGGCGATAAGGTGAAGTTTGAAATGGAAGGTGAGATCGTGTTCTTTATCGACCACGGTCAGAAGATTGAGTTGAAGACTACTACTAAATGAGGGATATGGACGCTTTTCTATTGGTTCTTCTGTATACAGCGATCAGAACAAGTTACATTTAGTTAGGCAAATTGATGTTATTGTTGAGACGGGCTCTGTTCAGTCAAATGAAAACATATAAACATATACATATATGAAATTGTTGATTTTCAGAACCATGTCTTCAGTAAAAATGGGGAAGAGTGGGAATTTACAAACCAGAAAAACGCGGATAATCTCGTTATTAGTGGGATTGTTGATGATTGTATTTTTCTAAATACATGAAATAGGTAGGGGAATTAGCATTTTTTCCCGTTAATGGATCACATTTCCTGACTAAATGTCCTGTTCTAATTCCATAATGGATGATGGTAATTGACTCCCCTCCCCTTATTTCATCTATAATCTGCCCATTATTACTATTCTTCATATAATGTTTTCATTATGTATAACACCAATACTTTTTCGTTCCATTGGCATATATATAGGGGGGGGGGGAAGGGGTGTGAGAAATGAAAATTCCACTACAAAAAGATAGAAAATGGGATGTATTATGTCTAGGAACAAAACAAATAATAAAATATATATCAGCCATTTCTCTCTATGCCAACCAACTGATGTTATCTTATGGAGTCAACAGTGTTATGCAATGGTTTAATGACGTTTCATGGGTATGTCATATCAGATGACACTGCATACATGCTAGCAAATGAAGGAATACCACAAGAATATCCATACACAGTAACGCGAATGCACATAGTTAAAATGTTGAAATCCGTGAACACCGCCGAAGACAGATGTGTATGGCCATTGTCACAAATAAAACGGCGACACAACGCATTTCTGTTCTCAGAACTACATCCTGCTGGAAATATAGTAGGACCATTGTTCTGCTATTCTGTGCAGTTCTTGAATAGTATGAATATTGGTTGTTTTACTTTCTCTAAGTATTGTTCTTCTGAGTGTTTCTTTTGGTCTACCCATTGCTCTTTTGCCTGTAGGTACCCATTCAAGAGATTGGTGGTGTATTCTGTTGGGGTATGCTAAAGAAATTACTGAGTTTCGAGTACAAATGTCTTCGTAGGATAACTAACACCCATTGGAGTGAATTCAAATCGAATTATAAAATCAGAGAAACGACACATCAAAATTTCATCACAGATGTTATCAGAAAACGACGTTGGTCCTACATTGGGCACGTCCTACGCGCAGACACAAACAAAATACACCACCAATCTCTTGAATGGATACCTACAGGCAAAAGATCAAGGGGTAGACCAAAAGAAACACTCAGAAGAACAATACTTAGAGAAAGTAAAACAATCAATATTCATACTATTCAAGAACTGCACAGAATAGCTTTGAACAGACAATTGGAGAAATCTGACCTCTGCCCTATGCGCTAACTTCAGCGCAAAAGGAAAATGAATGAATTGTACTGCTACAAGATAGATCCAGCAGGATTTTGAGAATGAACGCTGAAGAAGAAGAAGAAATCCGTGAACAAAGACAGTTGCATGAGCAGATGGGAAATGGGAGAACTGAAACAGGAATCAAGAATATATGACCAGCTAAATTCCAAAAGATAGCATGGGTTTCCTGGAACGAAAAGACCAGAGTACCTCCTTCCGACTTCGCACCAAACATATACAGCTTATTAATCTCCTGATCAGAGAATCTAACAACAAAACACTTCAATGTGCCGGCCACGCACTCATTCGCACGAAACTATTGACTATGTCCAGCTATTACGAGAAACATGCCTCTCCTTCAGATGGAACATACTATATGGAACAAAACCACAGCTCACAAACACGTATGCCACACAAATGTATTGAGTCAATGGGCAGCAGGAGCTCATGGACCACTTGATTAGCAATAAACAAACCTACCCATGACAGTACTGCATGGAAATAAAATGGTTTTCAGAAGACAAAAAACTTTCTAATGAATGGAATAAAACATTTTTTAAAACAGGACATTTTTTACGAATTGTCCACATCAATTGCGAACCTTGCTGAATTGAGCAAATCATTTGTAATTTACAACGGAACATCACCACTACATGGCTTTGATCTGAAGGAAAAATTATAAATCTTAGATTTTTCTTTGAAAATGAAGTATAATAATGAAGTATAATATAAGCAGAGAAATATGTTGGCTTGTGAAATTGAATAATACATTTCTGTTTTCCTTAATATCTGCATAATTATCTCTAGTATTGTATATAGCCCGGTAAATAAGGGGTTGAGGTTAAACATAAGGTGTGTAGGTAAATTCCCACCCTCCCTCAAAGATTTTTCACAAAATAGCATCAAACTTCTTACGGAAATCACATAGTAAAATGTGTGAATTACCATTTGTGTGTGTAGAATCCTCTTGCTGAAAACGTATCAATGGCCCTGATTGTATATCCTTGGCTTTTCTTAAAAGTTTCTCTCATCCTCCTGCAGATGTTGATGTATAAACAAAATAATGGTAAAACACATTGTACAAAAACAAATTACAGATTTAAACTTAGTTAATTAAGTGAACCTACCTACACATAGTCTTCATTTTTTAAAAGGAGAATAGTGATGAAGAGGTATGCGTTTATGATGACGATCGATTGTAGATTAGGATCATCATCAAGTGCCGTCTCCACAACGAAGGTTAGCTGTAACAGACCTCCAACATTCCTTTTCTCTTGTTTTGGTGGTGCACTCCGTTAGACTAACCTGTCCATCTAGTGATGTTACTCTCCTACTTGTATCTCTACCTGGCTCTTGTTCGCCTTTCTTCGACTTTACCCTTAAGGAAGTTCTTCAACAAGGTGTCATGTCTTTTAATGAGTCCAAAATATTTTATTTATCTGATCATTATTTCCTTTAATAATTATTTCTTCATATTAAGTGTTGTTAGTACCTTTTTGTTTTTTGTGTGCATGATGTCCTCCCTATTCTTCTATATATCCACATCTCATGGGCAGCAATTTTGTCTTCTAATTGTTTGTATAGTGTCCATGTTTCTGGGCCATATATTACTATAGAATAGATGTAGCATTTTACAATTATCATGTTGAACTTGTTTGGGATTTGTTTAGATGTTAATATTTTCATCATGTCTTTGAAATACCTTTAGCCAATCTTATTCTCCTTTTAACTTCTGTTTCACATCTGACTCACATGTGATTATGTGTCCACGATATTGATAGTGTTCTACCTGTTGTAGTTTCTGATATAAGCATTCTTCTTCTTCAGCGTTCATTCTCAAACTCCCTTTGGATATCTTTTGTAACAAGACAATGGTCCTACTAGATTTCCAGCAGGATTATTAGGACATACCCCTGGCGAACTCCTGATTTGATTTGGAACTAATTGGTCACTCTTATATTTGTTCTTACTTCACATTGGCTATTAGTATAAATTCTCTTTCATATATTGATTAAATGTTCTGGTACTCCCTATATTGATAGTGTTTCTCGGGACTTTTCTAAATAAGTGAATTGCAAATGCTGATATTTTTTTTTCTATTTCGGATGTCATTACCCTAGTCTTGCAACCGACATTTTGCCTTCGAAAAATAAAGCTTCTTAGTAGTTGTAACGTTTTTCCTTATTGCCGCTTTCCGTAGATGTTTTATAGGTGATGTTTTTTTTATAAATGCATTATCAAATATAAATATAGAACATAAGTATATTTCGGTGGAAATGTTGCTTTAGTCTAGTTCTGTGTTCTTTATCAAATGAGCTTGATTATGTTTAATATGTGTACAATCTTCTCATATTTTACTTCATCAGCAACAATCATAGCATTCATTCATTGAGATTTATATTTTTTTACATACTATCTTTCATTAATAGCATTAACAAATATGCACTTTTGAATGAAATAAAATATTGTTTATAACTCTAATTTCGTCATTGTTCTTGTGTTATAACATGTTTATAAATGTATAACTTTATTGAAGACAATGAAGTCTCATATAAAAATGGACAATTATTCACAACATCAGACATGAAAATAAAATGACTAAAAACGTCTACTACTAGCTAACGGCAGAGACAGGTCGCCATATTTCGCCCGAGGACATGACATACTAGACGAATAAACACATGCATATGATACAACTTTCTGCCACACCACTGTGCACTCATAAAACAGATTCCCCGTGTCTGCCACACCACCGTGCACTCGTAAAACAGATGCCCCTGTCTGCCACACCAATGTGCACTCATAAAACAGATGCCCCTGTCTGCCACACCAATGTGCACTCGTAAAACAGATGCCCCTGTCTGCCACACCACTGTGCACTCGTAGAACAGATGCCACTGTCTGACACACCACTGCGCACTCGTAGAATAAATTCAACTGTCTGCCACGTTACTGTGTAGTCGTAGAACAGATGAGCTGACTTCTTAGGATATCCTGCAGAACTATCCCCAGTATGAACTGTAAAGAGAGATACACTGACCAAAATGATAAACCCTGCAAACAAATGTGTATGGAACCAAAGTAGAACCCCAAACAACGAAAGAGTTCATCTATAAGACATGTCTGGTGGTATAGACATAAAGCAGCGAACTAAAGATAGAAATAAAACTGACTTTTCGTACTATGCATCATAGTCTTTCTTTGAATACTGACTTTAGTTTGTTCCATTTGACAATATGAAGATGTCATCCTATTTTTTAAACAGCACTAATAAGTCGTGTCTTGTCTATATATACGTACCGCTAGGCATCATGGATAGGACAAGTTTGCCTTGTTTCTTTTTCTCGCTGTGGTGTCGCTGTCATAGCGCATCCTTGGTGTTCTATTATTTCTCTGATGTCAAACCATTTTCTTTTGGGCTTTTCCCTTGTTTCTCTTTTCAGATGATCTTTTATTGAAGCCAACGATGGAATACAATGTGGGTCAATTTTGATTAGGTGGCCAAATCATTTGATCTTTTGTGCGTCTGTATTCTTTAAACGATATTGTTTTCAGCATATTTCTTATAGTGTCATTGTTTATTCTATCTCTTTTTGTTATCCACAGTGTTGATCTCAGGCACTTCATTTCACATACAGTTTTTGTTCTAGTTTCTATGTCAGAATCCAGATCTGGCCCTTATATATTAGGAAATAATAAGTAATCGTATTTAATAGTCTGTTTTTCGTCAATTATATATTCCTGCTGGTGAATCGGATATCATTGTTCTAATGGTTTAACAAATTCGTTATGATTGTCTCGTCAGCTATAAAGATGGATATAACTTCTAAAACATAACATGGTAATGATGAAGATACGTTTCCTGCTTTAATTAACAGTGGTAGCGTGTCTTTCGCCAATTATATAGCCCTGCTGGCTTTTCGGAAATCGTCAATCTAAAGTGACCCCTTTGACTTTTACCGTGATTTCCATTAATCGCCTTGTGTATATTTTGTATCAACATCCAATGCAAATCACGGTAAAAGGTAATGCATCGCATTAGAAGAATGATTTCCAGTTTAGTCAACATAAAACCATAGTTCTTGTATAGTCACGTTCATAGTTTATATGCGTGTTTCCCAGACATTTTGGATCATATGCCAAATCACGTAATATATAGGATGACAAATATTGTTGCTCCCTTCCTTCCAATCACGTAATATATAAGATGACAAATATTTGTGCTCCCTTCCTTCCAATCACGTAATATATAAGATGACAAATATTTGTGCTCCCTTCCTTCCAATCACGTAATATATAAGATGACAACTATTTGTGCTCCCTTCCTTCCAATCACGTAATATATAAGATAACAACTATTTGTGCTCCCTTCCTTCCAATCACGTAATATATAAGATGACAAATATTGGTGTTCCTTTCCTTCCAATCACGTAATATATAAAATGACAAATATTGGTGTTCCTTTCCTTCCAATCACGTAATATATAAGATGACAAATATTGGTGTGATATTATGTGAATGATGTTATGACCATCACAACCCGCCATCGAAATGTACAACAGCAGAAAGAAAGGCTACATGGCAAGAGGAGGGTGGAAAGATTCAATCAGAGAGATTGTTAAAATCCACGGCCAGCCCATGGCAAGCGCAACAAAGATGGTCAAAGACAGAAAACTTCAATTCCCACTACGTCTAACAGCATTTGTGGATAAGACAACAATAGATAGATGTGCATGTCTCAAGCTTGACAATAATGGTTATATAGTCCTTGTGAAGCTACTGAAGTACCATAGTTTCAAACAAGTTTGGGAATTTAGTAACGACTACCAATGAATTAAAAAGAATGTTTCCGGTGAAGTAGTTGTTTGAGGTAGCTGTTTCACCTTCAACTTACTATTGGCATACGTTTTGATGGAAAAGGCAAGAAGAACGTGCGAAAATCACAGGATGAATGTATACAGTCATACATTGGCCCTTAAACAACATTATAATAAGAATATATAATTTTTTTTTAAAAGCAAAACAACATGCAAAATACATGTATGCTCGTCAGTAACACAAATACCACCA